>JASCZI010121081.1:0-43671 GCA_036250425.1 Stylosanthes scabra | reverse complement strand
GCATATGCACACTATTTACTGATATAAAATTGTTTATTCAGATTATGTATGGGTGGCATCTAGGAGATGGGTATGCTATCTACAAGAGATCATTCCCCTGGTCCTGCTTTTATATGTTTAATTAATCTATGGATCATTATAATTTTGTTAAACTTCAATTATTTCCGTATAGTTTAAACAATTTCCATATATTTTCTTTTTATTTGGTTGGAATTACATTGTACCTTATGAGAAACTAAATCAATTGATTTCTTTTTGTTGTGAGTGATTCAATTTAGTGTTAGTTCTGCAGGCTTATGTGTTAGCTTCTCTTATGTGATTCAATTAATTGTTATTTATTAGAGTTGTAGCCAAGAAGTGGGGATGACATTTTATTCTTGTTATTGCATTATAACATTATTAGTTCTTACAATGAAATTTTCATTCCATTTCATTTCATTTATGAAAAACTAATTAAATCAAAAATTGTTTATCAAGGTGACAAAGCTAAGTCAACTCCTCTAGGATGGCTAAGGAGAGCTCTGCTAGGGTTTCTCCCCAAGAAGAAGATTTGGTTCAAAGAAGCACTAAGAAAGTCAAAACAAGAGATCAAGTTGATCTGAATTCACCAAACACTGATATGGAGATGTCCATTCCAAATACTGAGAGCGCTTCTTCGAAGGCTGTGGTTTCATATAAAGACTCACTGTTATCTCTTCCTCATGTTAATGAGGATCTGGATGAGGACTTCATTGATGAGAATGCATCTAATCCTGAAGATAGGTGGTACAAAGATGACGAAGAGATGAATCAGGAAGACAAACCCTTTGATCCTTGTCCGGTTATCCCGGTCTCTAAGGATGAGTTTGATGATTGGTGCAAACCTTGGAGATCCGCGCTCATTGTTAAGGTGTTGGGGAAGAGCGTGCATTTGAGCTTCCTTGAACAACGCCTGAATCGCGACTGGGTGAATAAAGGTAAGATTGATGTTATTGATATGGATCGTCATTATTTTTTGGTTCATTTTTCAGATGAAGAAGACTACAACCATGCTCTTATGGAGGGACCATGGATGATAGCTGGGCATTACCTGATTGTTCAAAGATGGAGACCCCTATTTCTCACATCGGCGCCTCAAGTTCAGAAGATTGCAGCTTGGGTTCGAATTCCTCATCTCCCCATTGAGTTATATAATCCAAGATTTCTCTGGCGTGTTGGTGCGAAGATTGGGCATATGCTTAAGATTGATCGGAAAACTTCGATCCACTCAAGAGGTCGTTTTGCTCGTATCTGTGTTGAAATTGATTTGGGAAAGCAGCTTGTTCCTCGTATCTCTGTGCTTGGGTTCAAATTATACTTAGAATACGAAGGGCTACGTCAAATCTGCTTCTCCTATGGCAAGTATGGGCATCGTCGTGATCAATGTACTGAGTTTCCAGAGGAGCCTCCGATAAACGCAGTTGGCGGCGATGTTGCTGACAAACCTCCAGATGCCGGCACTCAATCTCCGGATGGTGAGGATCACCAAAATGGAAAGAATCTTGATGATGATTCCCACATCAACTCTCGTGTCAATCCATCAACGGATTTTGGGCCTTGGATGATGGTAAAACGACAATTAAGGAAAAAGAGAGGATTTGCGAAATCAATGGCAACGGCTACTAATCTTGGACGATCTACTTCTAATGAGGAAGGTAATCAGTCAGATGTTGAGGATCAGGATTGTAATAATGGTTCCAGATTTCATGCTCTGCATGGGGAGGATGCTAATGTTACGTCTAACATTGTTACTCATGAATCTAATGCCATAAGCAGTCCTGATAGGGATGGACAGGAGCCCAATAAGCCCCAAAAGGTAGTAGTTGTAGCACAGCCCATTGTTAAGAAGGTGCTTCGACAGGGTGCGGGTAAGAATCCCCAGACTGCTAAAAAGAATCCCACTAAATCGGACCCAACCAAATCAGACAAAGGTGGGAAGCCCAACTCCAAACCGGTTCCTAAACCTTCTCCCCCTCCATCTCAGAGTGTGAAGAACCCTACGCTATCTCCTCAGAAGCAAAAATCTCCTGAAGTGACTGCCATGGAGGACGTGGTGATGGATTATATGAAACAATTCAGACGTGATCAGTATGAAGCCTTCATGGTTTCAAAAAATTCTCCTCCTAGTATATTGAATTACTCTGTTCGGAATAATCCTCTTTTGATGTCTGCGCATACTGCCATGGAAACTGGCTCAAGTTCAGAAATCATCTCAGGAAGACCGCCAGATACTATTATGAAGGAGTCTCAGACCAATACGTTAAGCAATGGAGTTTCTTCTCCAGGTCGTCATCAGTCCAAGCCCCAGACTTCTAGTCTGTCACAGCCTCGCTGATTCGGGTTCTATCATTCCTCTTAATCTCTTATCAATGAATAATATTATTTGTTGGAATTGTAGAGGTGCTGGTGCAAAAAATTTTGCTACTCTAATTAGAGATATTCAAAGAGAGTATAATTCTGATTTATTATCTTGCTTGAGACCCATATTAGTGGTCCTCGAGGTGTCTCTGTTCGTAACAAATTCGGTTTTGATAGCTCTTTTATCGTGGAAGCCAACGGTCATTCTAGGGGCATTTGGTGCTTATGGAATTCGTCCACTTGGAATGTGGATGTTTTGTTCCATAATAGACAATCCTTGGCTGCTCTCGGCGGTGTATGGTAGTCCTCATCGTATTACTAGGAGAACTCTTTGGAATACTATTCAATCTCTGGCAGCAGAAGTTAATTTCCCTTGGTGTATTATGGGTGACTTTAATGTAATTCTTCATGATCATGAAAGACAAGGGGGAAGTCCTAGAAATTAATCTAGTGCCTGTCCTGATTTTCAGAGTTGTGTGACCGATTGTGGCCTAATTGATCTAGGGTCTGTGGGATGGCCATTTACTTGGTGCAGGAGTAACCTTGTAGAACGGCTTGATCGTGCACTCTGCAATTTAGATTGGCAGCTGCTCTTTCCTGAAGCCACAGTGAAGCACCTTCCTATGATGAAATCAGATCACTCCCCTATCTGCCTTCAGCGGTTCATGGCCAATCCCCCTAATAGACTTCGGCGTCCATTCCGCTTTGTGGCAGCCTGGTTATCTCATCCTAGCTTTGATGATTTAATTGCAAATTCTTGGGATGTCTGTAATTCCTGGTCAGAAGGGGTGGATAATCTTAAACATTTTCTTAAAGATTGGAATCATAATGTTTTTGGTGATATTTTCAAAAAGAAAAGGACTATCCTTAGGAGGCTGTAAGGAATTGTTTCCAGTCTCTCTGTTCAAAGAAATCAATATCTTGAAAAGTTGCAAGTTGATCTTTGGAAAGAGTATGAAGAGATCCTGGCGCATGAAGAGTTGCTCTGGTATCAAAAGTCCAGGTGTAAATGGCTTGAGTTTGGAGACAGGAACACCGAATTTTTTCACGGATCTACCATGGTCAGAAGAAGGAAAAATAAGGTGAATTCGCTCCTTGATCTGAATGGAAATATGACCTCTGATCCTATTATTTTGGAGAATATGGCTCATTCTTATTTTGTTGATCTTTATCATGATTCTTTGCCTGATATACCTTATATTCTTCATAATGCATTTCCCACTTTAAGTTCTAGTGATTTTAATTTGATTGGCAGGCCTGTTAATGATGCTGAAATCAAGGATGCCATTTTTCATATGGGTAGCCTGAAAGCTCTGGGAAGAGATGGCCTCCAAGCTTTATTTTACCAGAGTCAATGGACTCGGGTTGGGTCTGATCTCTGCGCCCTGGTTCGTAACATCTTCATTGAACCGACTAGAGTTGGTGATGTCAATGAGACCCTTATAACTCTTATTCCGAAGACTGAACCGGTTACTAGACTCAAGCAATTACGTCCTATCAGCCTTTGTAATGTCTCTTACAAAGTTGTGACCAAAATTTTGGCTAACCGTCTCAAGAGGCTCATGACTAAGCTTGTAGCCCCTACCCAAAGTAGTTTTGTGCCGGGTAGACATAGTTCTGACAACATTACCATCACTCAAGAGGTTATTCATTCTATGCGAAGTAAAAAGGGGCCTAAAGGATGGATGGCTATTAAAATCGACCTTGAGAAAGCTTATGATAGGCTAAAGTGGAGCTTTGTTCGAGAAACTTTGTCTGACATAGGCTTTGCTCAACATATTATTGACCTTATCCTCAATTGTATCTCTTCAGCCAAAATGAGGGTGTTATGGAATGGAGAAGAATTGGATGAATTCACGCCCTCTAGAGGAATTCGCCAGGGAGACCCCATCTCTCCTTACATTTTTGTGCTCTGTATTGAGAGACTATCTCAACTGATTAATGCAGCCGTTCAACACAATTTTTGGAAACCCATCTGCCTTAAAAAGGATGCCCCAAAGCTTTCTCATCTGTGTTTTGCTGATGATCTTATTCTGTTTGCGGAAGCTAACCTTGATCAAGCGGAGGTGATTAATAGATGTCTTGAAGCTTTCTGTGAGAGCTCAGGGGAGAAGATTAGCAGCGAGAAGACAAGAGTTTTCTTCTCCAAAAATGTGGGGAATGCTGTTCGATCTGAGATTAGCCAAGCATTAAATTTCACCAGAACTGATGACCGCGGAAAATACTTAGGAGTGCCCCTCTTGCATGCTAAAGTATCAAGACATATTTATAATGGCATCATTAATAAGCTGAATTCCAAACTTAATTCTTGGAAAGCCAACTCTCTCTCCTTGGCTAGAAGATGTACCCTGGTGAAATCTATTCTCTCTTCCATCCCTTCTTATACTATGCAAACTGCTTTACTTCCTACCTCTACTTGTAATACCATTGATCTTAAATGCAGGAAATTCCTTTGGGGAGAATCAGAAAGCTCTAAGAAGATTCATCTTCTTAACTGGGATAATGTCTGTTCTCCTAAAAACTCAGGTGGACTAGGCCTTAAACAAGCTTTCCATATGAACCATACCTTCATGATGAAAGCTGGTTGGGGTTTGATTGAAAAGAGAGATTCTCTTTGGGCTAAAGTCCTTCGAGCCAAGTATGGGGCCGGGACAGAAGTCATTCCGACTGTTACGAGGAAAAGGAATAACTCTAACCTATGGAAAGGAATTTGCAAAGTTTGGCCTGATGTCCAAGAGAATTGTATTTGGCGTATAGGAAATGGTTCTTGTATCAGTTTTTGGAAGGATAATTGGGTGCCTAACACCGGTCACCTTGAACAGCTAGCTAATCAGGTAAGCTCTCATATTAATTTGAATGAGAAACTTACAGACTTCCTTACTGTTTCAGGAGCTTGGGATGAGCAGAAGCTTGCCATTTGGCTCCCTACTGATTTAGTAAAGCGTGTGCTGCCCATCTCCCCGCCTTCACCTTACAAGGATGATGACACTATTGCTTGGAGCCTCTCTTCCCATGGCTCCTTTGAAGTCAAGACAACCTATCTTCACGTTACTGGTGCTGCCAACAGTGCTGATCCTTTACTCTCTTTGATTTGGCGTTGTAAGGGCCCCGAACGGATTCGCTACTTACTTTGGTTGGTTTCACATAGTACCATTTTAACCAACTATGAGCGTAGAAGGAGACATCTCACCAACTCAGCTTCTTGCCCCCGATGCCAACTACATGATAACTCTACTCTTCACGTTCTTAAAGATTGCTCCTTTGCTTCTAATATCTGGAATCAACTTGTGTGCAATACTACACCAAGGAACTTTTTCTGCCTCCATCTTCAGGAATGGCTGCGTTCTAACCTGAGTGTGTTAGGAAACTGGTCCGGTACCTTTGGTGTGGCTATCTCAACCATCTGGTTTGCTCGTAACCATTTCATTTTTGAAGGAGTTAACACGACTAGTGACATTCGAGTTGATCAAATCAAAGCACGGGCTGCTGAAATTCACCAGTCGTACAATCATATATCTCGAACACAGATTGCCCAGCCCCATCATCCGCGATATATTCATTGGAAGCCTCCCCCGGAGAATTGCCTCAAACTTAATGTGGATGGATCTTTCATATCTAGTAAGGGAAGTGCTGCTTGTGGAGGAATTTTCAGGAATCACCTTGGGAATTTTATCAAAGGTTTCACTTGTAATCTTGGCAGCTGCTCCATTATGCAGGCCGAGCTCTTGGGTATCCTTCGTGGTCTTGAGATTGTTGTGGCTAATAGTATTACCTCCCTTATGATTGAGTCTGATTCTATTTCGGCTATCAATTTCATCCAGAAAGGTTGCATTGCTACTCATCCTTGTGCCTCTGTTAGTGATGACATTATGCTCATTGCTGCTAGGATCGAGAATATCACCTGGATTCATTGACCTAGAGAAGCTAATTTTGTTGCTGACGCTCTTGCTAAAAAAGGACATGATCTCCCCTTTGGCACGCATACCTTTGATTCTACTCCTGCTGACGTTTTGCATTTTATTTTTAGAGATTGTACCGGGGGTTCCTCTATTAAGAGGTTCCTCTTAGTTTCTTTGTTTTGGGGTTCTTTAACCCCCTTTCCTCACCAAAAAAAAAAGTTCTTACAATGAAATAGATTGCTATATTTTATAATTTATTACCGGCGGATTTTTTTCCGGTAATAATTTATGCATTTATTTTTTAAAAAAAAATTTGAACGTTACCGGCGGAATTACCATCAGACTTACCGGCGAAAAAAATTCGCCGGTAAATCCCCCGGTAACGTTGAAATTAAATTGACCTCTCAAAATACGTTACCGGCGTATTTACAAATTACCGGCGCCGTTTTTACTGGCGGAATTTTTCCGAATTCCGCCGGTAAATCCCCCGGTAACGTTGAAATCGGCCAAAAATGTAAAAAAATCCGCCGGTATCCTCCCCATTTCTTGTATCGGTATAGAATTAAACAAGTGACAAAAAGATGCGAGCAAACCCTAATCCCTAAAATCCAAAATCAACCCAGAACCGGATCTAGTTTATTATACGAAGAAATTACAAATAACAACACACCCTAACTCGAATCCTAGTCATTAAGCCGAACCGGAATTAGATAACAATGCGAATAGGAAAACCCTAATCTTATACCCCCAGACGGTATAACACAACAAAATAGCAAATTTAAACCCTAAACCCAAATAAAGTTAGATACATTTCGATATTTATTAACCCTAACTAAGATTAAGACACTAACCTTTAGTTTCTGAGTTCGTCTGGACTGGTTTCTGAGTTCGTCTGGGACTTCTTTTTCGTTTCGATGGTGGTGAGTTCGTCTGGTTTTTGAGTTCCTCTTCGATGTTGTTGATGTTCGTCGTCTTCGAGAGGGGATGAGTTTTCTTCGTTCGTGTTCTTCGCTGGTTTCTCGCTTTTGATGTTTTTTTTTTGCAAATGAAAGTGATTTGATTTTTTTGCAAATGAAACTGTTTTGATTGTCGAAGCGGTTTTTTGAAAACATGCTTGAGAAGACGAGATGGTTTGTATGTTTGAAACGGTTCCCGAGGCGTGTGTTTTCGAGTGGGGAAGGTTGGTAACGCTAATAAGATGGTCAAGGGAGACGCGGTAACTAGGTTGAGTATCACTGCATGGGTAGTTTAGAATTTCGATTGCTGGCGGAGCACATCAGTGAGTATAATGATAGGATAGGTAGGGCATGTTGCACTGCTGTGGTTGGGTGGCAACACAAAGATCCTTGCGATAGTGGGTAGAGGATAGGCAGTGGCGGAATCAAGGGGGACCGGCAGTGGCCATGGGCCTAAGGTTTTTTAAAAATTAGTAGTAGTATAATTAATTATATTAATTTATTATTAATATTAATCTAATTATTTGTTAATATATATATATGAAATAATAAACAATAATGTTAGGTAACCAATAAAAATTCAGCCAATAGTATTTAACAATTTAAATTGGATGTTCTAATTCTTTAGGTTTCAGATGTTCTATTTCTAAAAAAAGATAAAGTTGGCTGATGGTTGCTTTAGGTTTCGGATATTCTATGACTTTCATTGTGGATGTTTAATAAACAGTAGTTATGGATGTCCTATTTTTTATTGGTTGATTTGTTGGTTAGAAAATTACTGGTTACTTATAATTTTCAATAACAAAATATTAGTCTAATATTTATTTTGATACCAAATAAAATAATTATTTTTTACTTGTGTTTATATTTATTATTTCTAGTATAATTTTATTTTTATCTTTTGTATTTAAATGTTTTATAATTATTTTTTAAAATTAGGATTAAGGAAACATCAAAGTTAAAAATATTGGTTTAAATGTTTTTTAAGAGAAAAAAATATGACATGAATTAAATTTTAATTCTTTAACATTTAGCTAATTTAGTGAGTAATAATCTTTAATATTTTATTGACCAACCTATTAAATAATATTATAAATTAGATTCTTTAAAAATTCATTTTTAATATTCATTATTGATGTTTTATTTTTATAAAATATTATCATTAAACATATTTTAAAACTCAAATTTTTATAATCTCTTTTCAAACTTTTACTTTTTATATATGATTAAAAAAATTTAACTAAATAATTCTTTAATAGACTATTTTTTTTTTCCGGCTCCCTTATGCAAAATTTCTGGTTCCGCCCCTGAAGGATAGGGAATTAGGTGGGGGCTATGTGGCGGAGATGTCATGTGTTCAGATGACTAGGGGAAACTAAGGTGGTGGGTAGTGTGGCCAGAACACTATCAACAACAGAGAACTCTTTTCTCTACAACTCTCCACAATAATGTTCATGGCGAATGTCAAACAACATTTCTCCCACTTCTCCCAAAATTGGTTGTCTCTGTCTTGGTCCTTCGGCGCTCACTCGACCTAAAATTTATGAATAGAATAGAATAAAAATAAGAAGAACCAACTTTACTTTAGTTTTGTTTTTTAAAATTGTAAAAATGATCACTTTTGGAAGATTCAGGATTTAAACTGTAATATTTAAAATAAAAAATAAGTTTTATAATAAAATCTTAAAAATCAAAATGAATACATTGATAACGGTCAGACATGTGCTGAAATTAATTCCGCATAATTATTTAAAGTATGAGCGGAAATTAATTAAGAGAATAAGATACTTGTTACGATACGGTGATTAATTAATACGTATCGATACTTTATAAATTATAACAAATAAAAAATTGACACAGTGGATTATATTTATCCACGTCAACATTTATCTTTTTATTTATTTTTTTAAAAAAATATTATAAAATTATGTATACTAAAATATTCTTTTAACTAATCATTCATGGACAAATTTATCCTTTTAGTTATATTTATGAAAATATCAAATTATCTCTCTTTACAATTTTATCAAAAATATCAATCCTTTCGCTTAAAAAATTTAAATCAATTATTATTAATTTATCGGATAATTAAACACAAAAAGAGAACAAAAAAAGAAAAATTAAAATCAAAATTTCCCCAGTTCAACATTAGACCCAGAAATTCATCATCGTGCTCCTCCCCTCTTTGCGTTTCTCACTCTGTTGACCGCGGTTATCACCGGTCGTGTCTTCGCCAGTAGCGCTATCGGCTATCTCGCTTTTGCCGGTCTCACCATAGCAGCTCGCGTACTCGTCGGTCGCATTCTCGCTGCCATGTTCTTCCTCATCACAATCCAAAATTGAACTCTATCATAGGCATATAAATTTTATTTACTGCCGAAATACATCAATAATGAGTAACGGAAAATAAGCCATTAGCCATGAATAAACATAACAACAAAACAGAACCAAATTTAAAGGAATAATAACAATCAGACACGGATTGAAGGAGCAGAAATCAATAAGGCCTTTTAGCTATGAAGGAATGCATTCCTGCTTTGGGCAATGACCAGGTCCATATTCCTTTTCGTGGAAGCAAACTTACGGAAGCGCTCCGTGACTTATTTGTTGGCAATTCAAAGACTCTTACGATTTCCTGTATATCACCAAACGTTTGGTCATGTGAACACCCACACTTAATACATTAAGATATGCCGATCGAGTTAAAAGTCTTATGATAAGGCATGTGGTTCTGGATCGCAACCGAGAAGAACGCGACAGCGAGTACACTACCGGTGAGAGTGCGACCGGCGACCGGCGACCGGCGATAGGTGCGGCCAGTGGAGTGACCGACGCACATGGGAGGAGCACCATGAATTTCTGGGTGAGAAATTGGATTTGATTTTGATTTTTTTTTTTTTGTGTTTATCAGAGAAATCAATAACAATTGATTTTAGTTTTTTTAAATGTGAGAGGATATTTTGGACAAAATAGTAAAAGGATAAATTTATCTATTGCCAATTATTTATAAGAATATTTTAGTATGATAATTTTTAAAAAATAAATAAAAAAATAAATGTTGATGTGGTCCACATGTCAATTCTTTATTTGTTTATAATTATAAAGTATCGATACGTATTAATTAATCATTGTATTATAGTAAGCATCGAAAAATAATTAATCTAGGTGTACATCTTTTTTTTCAACTAAGTTCAACCAAGTTATTACTGCCAACATGTTTTATATATACAACAAACATGTTTTTATAGTTGACACGAATATGTTTTAAAACCTATCCGTTTGCTTTTAAATTCTCTGCTCATTCTAGTAGTAATATTATGTTCGTGCACAAATAGAAATTTATATATACAATGAACATGTTTTATAGTTGACACGAACAAGTTTTAAAATATGTTCGTTTGCTTTTAAATTTATGTTTGTTCTAATATTAATATTCTGTTTGTGCAGTTGGCAAAATTCACTTAATTTAACTTAATTGAAAAAAAAAATCTAAATGAAAAGATACTAGATATACACGCCTTATTCTTAATTAAATTTAATCATAGACAAAAATAATTTAAATTTAATCATGTTAGACAATAAAATTTTAGGGGTGTTATATGACTTTAGTCGCTACTAGAAATATAGCATTTTGCCACAAAACTTTTGCTATTAATCCATGTTGATAGCAAAATTAAATGGTCGCACTCCAAATCTACTAAAAGAAAAATTTAAATGACAAAAGTGCGCGTGAGTTTTATTCTTTGCATCTGTAACGTCATTTTCGTAGTTATCAACTCTGTTTTTACTAATTATTTTTATTTTTTTTTATCAATTTGTTAAGAGTCAATTTGAAATTTTAAAATTATTAGCAAATATCTTATTTTAATTAGAAATGATTAAGGACCGAATTATAAGTTCACGGTAAATATATGATGGGTGAGATGATTTTATGGGAAGCGGCACCGTTGCTAGCTGGCTTGATGTCTGCAGAAACTTGTTTTTCTTATTTTGACTAATTACTATTTTTTATGATTACTGAGTAATTACTCTGAATAACATTACACATGACTTCCTTAAATTTTCTCTTCTTTTGATTCTACGGTTCCCACCTAACACACTCTGCATGCAACCTAAAATTTATTACAAGAATCCTCATTCTCGAGTACTCACTAATAACTTTCTTTTATTACTCTCAACTGTCCCGTTTTCCCTTCTCAGCTATAATAAGGTGCCACCCCTCTTGCATGCATTCCACAACAACAACTCATTGTATTGTGTGTGTGTGAGAGAGAGAGAGAGAGAGAGAGATGAGAAACCTTGGTGTGTTGCTTCTTTTGGTGGTTCTTATAGTGCATGCAAGTGCACGTAAGGTGCCAAGTGGTGGTGATGGAGACAAAGATGAACAAAGAATGTCTGTGCATGCAAGTGCACCAGCACCGCAACATGCAGGTGTTGGTGAAAAGAAGAACTTCATTGTTGGCGGAATCGGTGGATTTGGTGGCGTTGGCTGGAAGCTCGGCGGAATCGGTGGTGCCATTGGCAAGTTTGGTGGAATTGGTGGAGGGATTGGCAAGTTTGGTGGAATGGGTGGTGGAATCGGTGGGGGGATTGGGAAGTTTGGTGGAACCGGTGGTGCTGCCGGCGGAATTGGAGGCTTTCATGGAGTAGGTGGTGGTGTTGCTGGCGGAGTTGGAGGCTTTCATGGAGTTGGTGGTGGTGTTGGTGGCGGTATTGGAGGCTTTCACGGAGTAGGTGGTGGTGTTGGTGGCGGCGTTGGCGGTGTTGGTGGTGGAGTTGGAGGTTTAGGAGGTACCGGCGGCGTTGGAGGGTTAGGTGGTGGCGTGGGAGGATTAGGTGGTGGCGGTGGCGGTGTGACAGGCTTAGGTGGCGCTGGTGGAGGGGTTGGAGGTATGGGTGGTGCAGGAGGTGCAGGCGGTGGTGGAGGCTTAGGTGGCGGCGGAGGAGGGTTAGCCGGTGGATCTGGCAGTGGCACCGGTGGCAGCATTGGCGGCCTCGGCGGTTTGGGTTGCGGTGGTGATATCTTTCACCATTGTAATAATCCTTAATTAGCTAATTAATAATTTGTATTATCATCATCATTTTGGTTCTTTGCATGCATGCATGTTTGTCCTTAGTTAGTTACGTTCATGATTTGTAGCTAGCTAGCTAGTAGGGTTGGGTTTTGCTAATGTTACTACTCTACGTTATTTACTTTATTAGGTTAAACTTTGAAGTCTATTGGATCTTCATTTCTCATTTCCATCATCATCATATGTTGTTGTAGTTTCAGCTTCAAGTTGTATGTTTTCCTACTTTCTACTTAATTTAAACTATTGAAGTTTATCTTTTTAGTTGCACGATTTATTTATTTATTTTCAATGCCACAATATTTGTAGCAGTGTTAATCAAGTTTTGCAAGTTCTTAGTACTACCATGCTGTTGATAATATACAGTCGCTGCTATTATTATTAGTACATAATGAATTGATATGAATTACCATTTCAATATGAACTGAATTACACATACATATATAAGATTCAGATTACAACTATATTATGATGATTTTTTTTTTAGGGACTCACATAATTCTTTAAATTTTCACTTATCATATTGTACTCTCTAGTCTGTATAGAAGTTGTTACCATTTCATTATAAAGAAGTAAGAAGCTGATGCTTTTTTACTTGAATTAATTGAACATTTGATATCTCTGAGATTGTCTTAAAACAAAAATAATCACACATATAACATGTTTTTAATTTATATAAATTCTAACCATAATTTAGTATTGTTACATATAAATCACAACAGTACCAACGAGCTCGATTACTTTCTATCCGTGTGATTAGATATTCTTTAATTTTCATCCTTTACTCAATTTTCTTTTTGTAAATTTAAAATTTAAATTAATTACACCGCGTGTATCCAACAGAATTAGATTTTTTTAATTTCTCTCTCATTTGAATCGAAAAATTTATTTTTTAATTCAAAATTTTAAAAATATATTAGACATATTTACAACTATATTATTTTAATATAAAAATTAATTATTCTTTTGTCACAAAGCATATTGTTAAGATCATTTTGCCCTTATAATATTCTAAAGAAGTAAATAAATAACACTTGTTAGTTAAATATCTAAGCAATATGTTTTATGGATAAGTGATAATTTTAAAACTCTTATGAATCTTAGACAAATTTGAGATATGAAAAAAATTGTTAGGGACGATGATTTTGATTTTTACAATAAAAAAGTACCTAAACCTATTTATAATTACACACTTATTATGTTTATTATTATCCAATTATTCTATATTTCTTTTTATTTTACAGCATCCTTCTCATCCTTTCTAGCTATCTTTTTATATTTCTTTTTATTTTACAACATTTACATCTATTATATATTATATAATAAAAATCTAATTTTTATAGCAATTTCTATTTAGACATTGTAAAAAAATATTTATATTAGTATATAAAAACTAAATTATTTTTAAATTTATTTGTGTTTGATATTATTAAAATCAACCTATAATAAATATATATATATATATATTAACATACATATATTTTAAGTATCTTATTCATTAATTTGTTTTAAATACATGCATCAAAAGAATTTGATACCGAAAATAATGTATATTATTTATTGTTTGTTTTTTAAAATAATAAAAAAGGATATATATATATAAAAGTTATAATTTTATGAAAACACATTAGTTTAATATAAATATTTTTTGAAAAGTAATTTTAGTAATAATTAATATTAGAATATAATTTTATTATTTTAATAAAACTTTTTATTTTGATATAATACTTATTAAAGGACTTTTTATTAAATTTAATAAAAAAATACTAATTTTAATTATGACATACATAATTTATTTTATAATATTTAATTATACAAAAAAAAACTTTGGCCCTTTTTGTAAGGTTTTTCGATCCGCCTCTGAGAACATTTGAAATCTAAAAAACATCTAAAACTTAAATAAATAGAACATTTAATTTAAATTATTGACTCATATTGGCTGAATTTTTATTGGTTATATATTATTATTGTTAATTAAACTATCCCTAGCCACTATTTTTCTTCTTTAAGAACCAAAGATATAAGAGAAGGTCTTTGATAAAGACACCAAAGTGTTTTTCAGTGAAGATATTAAATTTTAACCATTAATGTGTGCTATTAAAATTTAATGTGTAATTAATATTATTATTATAAAATAAATAAATTTTTAAATATGATAATATCATTATTTAAAAGACACCTAAATGTCTTCGGAATAGAATTTTCCAAAATATAATGCAGGGCGATTTAATGAGCAGGAAAAGGAGAAAGAAACAGTATTGACTATTGATCATGAGTATCCCTTGCTTGGCACACAGTGTCAGATCTAAACCAAACTAATGAAAGCATGAGCTTCTCCTCTTTGCATGGCTTCCACGTGGATCGCGGGATAAAAAACAAGGCAATTTTGTGTTATGCAGCTGTGAGTCTCTAAGTGGCATGGAATTTGAAACCAGCAGAGCCTCCAGACAAAGACAATGCCCACTCTATCAATGCAAATTAATGTTAGTTATTATGTGTAAAATTCAAACCAGCTAGGTTTTTGTGTTTTTCCCTTGTATTTTGGTCAAAGCTGGTCATTTTTTTAATAACTTTTTTCACTTAATAGTGAAGGTTACTTATCACCGCTTATTTAAAGGCCATAAAGATGGCTAGTCAAAACATTTTTATTAAAAAAACTTTTATTTTTAATACTTAAAAATATTCTCTAAAAAAATCTAATATATAAAAATTAAAATTAAAATAGAAACAAGGATTACAAAATGTGCCACATTTTATTTCTTCATTATAATTGAAATTAAATTTTTATTCTCAAAATTAAAGAGTTTTCCCCTTTTTCCTCTTTCTAGCTTTCTTCTCTATCTCTATTCATATTTTATAATATTCCTCTTATTTTATCTTTTTTATATTTATAATATCTATAGTTCTATAATATATCAATAATTTGACAACTAAAATATGTCACATAATTTAACAATTAAATTAAAATAATTTCTTCCAAAATTAATAAGCATTCCCTTCATCATTTTCTATGTCCCGCTCTCTTGTTCTTTATTTATTTCCATCATTCATTTTCTATTAACTATATAATATTATATATAATATATTTATAGTTCTATAATTTGTATAAATAATCTATAATTTTGTAACTAATTTTTTTTTACTAATTTGACAACAATTTTTTTTATTTATCTTTCTCATTTCTTGCATCTCTTGCTCCACCTCTCTTAAATTTTTCCAAATTTAAAGAGTTCCTTCACAACTCATTTTCGCCTCCTTTATCTCTCTCTCCGTTGAATATCTATTTACCTCAATCAATTAATCATTGAACTATCTTGATTGACTAATTATCTACTGGGCTACCACTAAGTGATTTCCAAAAATCTATCCATCAATAATCCTGGTCAACCACCCCCAACTCATTTTAACAAATTGCCAACTGACCTTAACAAACACTTTCAGGCTTCCAACTAACCTAGGGGTGTAAACAATTCTCATAAAGCAGGCATTCCCGCGGATACCGCCCTGAATGGAGACCCAAACGCAGAAAATTTTCGTTAAAGAAATGGAGATGGGGCAAAATTCCCACAAGACAAGTATGAGACCCTACCTGGGATTCCCACCCAGACCCCGAAATTTCCGAATAATTTAAAGTATTTAAAATATCCCTATTAAAAACTTTTATAAATCCGTAATATTATTACAGGCAAAAATACTTAGTTATGTGTAAAATTCAAACCAGCTAGGTTTTTGTGTTTTTCCCTTGTATTTTGGTCAAAGCTGGTCATTTTTTTAATAACTTTTTTCACTAAGAGTGTAGGTTACTTATCACCGCTTATTTAAAGGCCATAAAGATGGCTAGTCAAAACATTTTTATTAAGAAAACTTTTATTTTTAATACTTAAAGATATTCTCTAAAAAAATCTAATATATAAAAATAAGAATCAAAATAGAAACAAGGATTACAAAATAAAGAGTTACTAAAATAAAAAGCAAAAATTAAAAATAAAAATAAAACAAAAAAATATAAATTGAAAAAACAAGAATTGAAAAATTAAGAAAATCTAAAAAATAATGAAATAATAATAAGATATGAATTACTAAATTAAATCTTCTTAAAATAAAAATTGATATATTTAAATTTAGATTCTCAAATATTACAACGTATTCAATTTATAAATAAATTCATAAAATGTTTCAGAATTATTCAATTTATAAATTTATAAATAAATATTCAAAATTTTATATTAAAGCTAAAGTGATGTTTTAACTAGAATGATAACACTTTTACATAAAAATTACACTTTTAAAACATGCCAAATATAAAAAAAAATAAATAGTATAATTTTAATTAATCAACGAGATAAAACATCTTACATATAGATTTTTTTAACATCCCCCTAGGGCCCTATTTAAACTATATATATTTAACTCAAATACATTATTAAATTTTAAATAATTTGAAATTCTAAAATAATAAATACTAACCTTCTAAATAAATACTAAAAATACCAACCTTCTAATATTTCCCAAAAAAAAAAAAGAAAATAAATGGACTTATAATTTTTATATTTTAACAAGAACAAATAGGCTTAAGGATGGCAAAAAAAAAAAAAAATCGTCTAAATAAGTATCCGCAAAGATTATCCAGGACTGAGGCTTAATGGTGACCCGCAAGACCCTACTGGAAAGGAGCACCCATCCCATAAACACCTGGAAAATGTCATCAATTTATATATGAACATGAATATGGTTGTTAGAATTTAGAAACTCTACTTTCCTGCCTCCAATCCCCAAGGCTATAATCAGCCACCGAGAATATTTAATGTCTGGAAATTGGAATATAGATAGGAGATGTTTTTAATTTATACTGTTTTCTTTCAAACTATGTTAATATTTATAATGAATATATTATAGATATTTTAGTTTGTGAGTTGGATTACGTTAAATTATATTGAATTGTGTTAGATTGATTTATTTTAGGTTAAATTATACACTAGGTCTTTATAGTTTTAACGAAATTGCAACAAGGTCCTTATAGTCTAAAAGTTTGTAATTGAGTCCCTATACTTATAAAAAATATGCAATTTAGTCCCTGCCTCTTAAAAAATATTTAATTTAATAGAATATTCTTTGGAATATTCCATAATTTACATTACATAAAATTGTGATTGACCAAATTATCCTCCTCCCATAAACGATGAAAGCTACCATCGAATTGACTAATTCACAAAGAAAAACATCATCTTTCCTCCCTCACTCACGTTACTCAGTATTCTCACATCGCAATCGCACTCATTTGAAATGAGTAAGTTAACGATTTTAGAATAGACTTACTTGAAAAGAGCATTTGATTAAGAATCGGAAAACAAGAAGCCCATTAAAAGAGATAGTGAGGGTACAATCGTAATATTTTAATGTCAAATTCGAACATGGACTAAATTATAAACTTTTTATAAATATAAGGACTCAATTACAAACTTTCAAACTATAGGGACCTGGTTACAATTTCACTGAAATTATAAGGAGCTCATGTATAATTTAACCTTTATTTTATGATTGTTATGTTATGTTAGTTTTGTTTAAAAAATATTTCAAAAACAATATACATGTGTGAGACGTACATTAATAGATTTCTCAATAATTAGAGTTTTTGTTTTTATGGAGATATTCTAAGCCCGCATACCCATGCTAATTAACCCCTCATGTCTTTTTGAATGTTCTTTATAAAATTAAAGGTGATTATATTCTATTTGTATATATGTCGCTCCAAAATTCGAATCCAAAAATAAATAAAGGCGGCTTTGATGATTGTACAAAAAAACATTCAACTTAACTAGAAAATCACTTCAAAGTTCAAACCTATCTGTCCCAGTGACATAAAACGATTTCAAGGTGAAGAATTTGTTGATGCATTAAAATTTTGTAGTAATATTAGTGGACAAATGAATTAATGGTCAAATTAAAAAAAAAATTAAAATTCAGAAGAGATATGATCTATTTTTATAGTTTAATTCCAATATTTTTTTAAGAGTAATGTTAGGTAACCAATAAAAATTCAGTCAACATCAGTCAATAACTTGAATTAGATGTTCTATTTTTTTAGATTTTGGATGTTCTGTTTCTAGGTTTCAGATATTCTGTTTCTAAAATTAATTGATAGCTACTTTAGGTTTCGGATGTTCTATAATCTTTATTGTGGATGTTCTATTAATAGTGGTTATGGATGTTCTGTTTTTTATTGGCTGATTTGTTGGTTTGAAAATTATTGGTCACCTATATTTTTCCTTTTTTTAATATAACAAATATAAGATACTGACTCAACTATACTACAAAATTAATTTTATTTTTAAATATTTTATTTTATTTATTTTCTATTTAAATTACTAACTATTTCTTTCGCCCTTTCATGTAGTTCATCACTCACTAGTGTTATTTGATTATATGAGGTTTTTTATTTTTTTTATTTTTATGCATATGTTTCACTTGTTATAACTATTTAAGCATTAACAAGTGAAACATAAAAAAACCGGTGATATGGGGATTTCATCCCTATGTTAATAAAAGTGAAGATAGAAAGTAAATAAAATAAAATAAAATAAAATATTTGAAAATAAAATTAATTTTATAATATAATCGAGTCAATATATTTTACTTATTATATAAAAAATCAAATTTAAAAAAATATTGGGGTTAAAATATAAAAAAATAGATCTTATTCCTTTCAAATCGTTAGATTTTTATTTTTCAATTTACCCATTAATTCATTTATGCACTAACGTTAGTGCAAAATTTGAGTGCACCAACAAATCCTTCACCCGATTTCAAATTCTTATATTTTCTTTTTTTGGTAATAATAATTTCAAATTCTTATCTATATGAATACTTTCTTACCTTTGGCAGTTCAATTCAATTTTAACATTACAAGATGTCCTTGTGGCTAATGCTACTTCTTGTCCAAATCATTTGTAACACATTTGCCTTATTTCGTTTCTTAACTCTGTAATATTCTTGGAAGATTATGGCATGATTTATATTCATTTTCATCTTGGAATTCTATGTAGAATGTAAAGCAAATTATATTCGTTTTCTTCTTCGTTGCATTTCTTTAAGCCGGAACCCACAAAAAATAATTTTACTTCTTGAAATTAGATGTGAACAAATAATTTAGATAGTTACTTGCATGAAGACATCTTCACATAAATACGGTATGTGAACCGTTAAATGGTTTATCTGTTTGATCGAATATGTTTGCCTAAATTCTCTAACAATTGTAACACCACTTTCATATAAAGATGTCTTTATGTGATTAGCCACCATAATTTAAGTCTCTAAATAATAGTGGAAAATGACTTCGACTGAGAAAGCAAAAAATCAGTATACACTAACCAAGTACTTATTCTTGATTATGGCAAAATATTCTGATTTTCCTGTTATTTTCCCCCTTTTTTTGTTATGGACACCGACTAAATGCATTTCTGTTAGAGAGTTGCTTAATGGAGCTTCCTTCTTCTATTCCTATACTTCCTAGTTCCTAATCAGATCAATATATTGGACCCAAGAATAACTAAGGCAGAGCAATTGAACAGCTATTTTCAGAGAAGCATTTAAAGCCTTAAAAGCTAAAGGAACTTATGATTTATGAATGGCTCAATTACCCTTCACATATGCTCAATTCATGTTGGTGAACATTACATCCACCAAAATAATAATAATGAGAGTTATAATATACAGATCATCTAATGTTAAAAACTAGAGATCTGGTCTAAGTAATCTAATATCTTTATCCTACCTTCAGCATTGATGTATGCAGGTCTCACAAACTCAAATACATAGCATCTGTATAGTATAAGAGACCTAATAATAATAACAACTATGATGCATTTAAACTAATCCAATTAAGGCACCAGGGTCAACTTTATCTTTATCACTTTCAATTTTATTGCTTATTGCTGTCTCTTTTCTGTACACAATTTGAGTTATTTTTCACGAACTTGTTCACCCATTAGTAGTGGCAATTATTTCACGCAAATGTTTCATGACTTGGGAGAAAGAAGGGCGTCTCGTTGGATCACTACAGCATGAAACAAAGTTTTGGGTAAATAAATTGAAAAAGTAGAGGTACAAAATGCACAAGATATTAAAAAATGTGCATGAATCTGTTGCAGTAAGATAATTTGTTTAATCTACTTACGTATCCCAACAGAGCTCAATCAACGCAGCCACTTGAGGATTTACATGGCTTGGAATCTCTAGCCTTTGGTTCATAAAACCAACTGCTGCAACAACCTGCAATAACAGTATTCTATTTGTGAAATAAAGTATCCTGCGTTGTGCAAGGTCTAGAAAAAGATTGCAATTTGATATAGTTAAGCCCTCTCATCGAGTTGAAACTCAAAATACCCTATGAAATTTGAATTCGAACTCAAATTGGCCTCCTGAATTTATAGTTACCAAAGAAGCCCCCCAAATTTAAGTCATGATCCCTCTTCTCATCTCCGTTAACAACAGGCTTAACTAGAGGTTAAGTGACACACTGGCATAAATAAAACGTCGTCGTCAATTAACCATGGCTGCTGCTCTCCAACACAGGTAACAATAAGCTCAATTTGGAAATTTGGTTAGGGTTTTATTCGATCAAAGGGTCCAAATTGAGGCAATAACAAATTTGCCACCTTAGATAACTAATGCTAGTCTAGCTAAGCACATCGATTGACGGAGATGATGGGAAGGGCCAATGTGAGTTATGTTTACACATTTTGAGTAACTATAAATTTAAAGCCAATTTGAATTCAAACTCAAATTTCAGGAACTATTTTGAGTTTCAGCTCCACTTCCACAATTGACATTGCAAAAATAAACACCAAGTCAAAGTAAATAATCTAACCTGTGAAGGATTTAACTGTCTCCATGGTTGTTCGAGGGTAACTAGTTCCCACAATATTACAGCGAAGCTGAATACGTCGCATTTTTCATTTGATGGTTTACATAGGATGACTTCTGGCGCCATCCATTCGGGCTGGTCATTTTCAGAAGGGAGTAAAAAGGATTAAAATGTGAAACCAACAAAGAATTTTGTTATATGACTTGTTAGTCGATGAATAGAACTTACTGTCCCAGCTGCAGTTTTAGATGAAAGGAATGTATTTGCTTTTGTACGTGAAAGGCCAAAGTCACCTACCTGAAGAAGTACATATTATGACAAAAGTGAATATCAATAGATACATTTATTCAATGGTTTGAACATGTGGACTTTGTTATTATTAACAATGGGCGAATAACATTAATTATTACTTATTAGGTGCCTGCACTATCCTAGTGTAACAGTTTATTTTAAAATCTAGAGTTAACAGGGGAACAGCTAGATGACCCTTTCTTTCATTTAATACTATGACAAGGACTGGGAAAAATCCTGAAATTCTTGCTTGAATTAATGTGTGAGAGAGAGAGAGAGAGAGAGGGAGAGAGACAGTGTGTAACAATGAGTATCCCTTTTTAGTGTCAATGGGGGAGCACCAAGATGGCCCTTTCATCCATATGAATGTTAATTTCTTTAGGTAACAAATGGGTTAAATTCATGTAGTAAGCACTTAGAATTCCTTGCAAACTCTTATGAAGCTTTTTAGATCTTGAGGGGAATGAAAAAGTCTACACTACCAAGAAGTTCAACTGAAAGCGATGTTAGGATCCAGGAACAAGGCATGGGACTTGAATCCCACAAAGAATGTACTAAATTCCATTGTGGTAATTAAGTGGGTTTGGGCTCTCCTAGCACAATAGCTAGCTAGCTTTATGGTAGGGTTCTGTTAGGGGCTTGGGTATTATGGGGTGCTCAAGTCTCACATTGAGTAGTATGGGATACTTAATTAAGTGGGTATTATGGGATACACCATCAAGTATCCCATACTACTCGATGTGAGACTTGAGCACCCCATAATACCCAAGCCCCTAACAGGTTCTCCCAAAGTTTATAGTAACTGGCGTCACAAAAATTCAAAGGAGATGGCAATTATAGTTGGCTGATCAAGGTGGTGCACTAAAATTGGATTGGGAGAATTTGTCGATCACTTGAGTTCTCTGACAGGGTCGGTGCAACCAGTTATATCTAGGTGGCCCTTCTTAGAGTTCGAATAATTCGTGTTTCAGCCTGTGCTGGTTTGCATCTGGGAACTGAAACATTGTAGTCTAGGAAGGATCTTGGATCGTGAAATAACAGTTAAAGACAGGATCAAGACTATTAAGGAAGTGAAACTCTGTATCATGCACGAGAAGAGGCTGTGTGGGAAGTTGACAGTATTTGAAATTTTTGGTAGTGTGAGAGAAAACACATCCCACTATTAAAAGGAGGTAGTGAGCAAACAAGAAACAAACCCTGTTTCTAGCAATGTAGAAACAAATCGGTGTTATTAGGAAAAGAAAAAAAGTGGGAAAGACAACTGATATAAGATAGTGTTACATACCATGCCAATTAGAAACTAGGGACCTAAGCGTAATTGAGGAACCGTGTTAGGGTAGGTTTTGTAACTAACATGCCTAGCTAGCGAGTGAAAGAGTGAGCGCTGTGTTATGAGAAATAGATGGAAACTATAAAGTAGTGAGAGGGTATGGAGAAAGATGGGATCAGACTAAGGATAGGAGAGAATCACATCTCTCGAATACCTAATACCTTTTGTTGCACTTTCCTTTCTGGAAATAATAATACAAACAGATTGGGATCATTGGTACCACTCCATCTCCCTTGCCTTTCTATTAGTGTCTCATTCTTCTACATACTCTAGATGCTGGGTTCTTACAGATAGTCCAAGAGCATCTCCAATATTTTATTTCAGGCTACCTATAGAATCTTTAGTCTTGGGCATTAGAGATGTATGTTAATTCCAGCATTGGCTTAACATGTGGCCTAGCTTCATAATCACTTAGGAAATCCTCCCCTTTCCCCTTAGAAGCCACTTCTAGAGCAGGGTTGGAGACTCAATCTTATTTTAATTGTTTATACTTTAAGGTATCAGAAAAATCAACGCAAACCTGTGGAAAAACTTGTCCACAACAGTTACCTTGACAGTGTATGTATTGTCAACCAAAATATTTGGGGACTTCAAATCTCCATGAACAATGGGAGGCCTCATTTGATGGAGATAATTCATTCCCCTTGCCTAGGCAAACATAAAAATATCAGAGTCTAATCCGCAAATGATAATGCATTACTTTCTCGTAGATGTAAAAAATGGCAGAAGACAACTAGCAGTTTTGATTAATGAAGGTGTACCACATCATAAGCCATGTTTAGTCGCCGCATCTCACTGAGTGATATTCCAACACCGGGCATGCGCAGAAGTTCATACAAGCTGCCTCTGCAAATTAAAGGAGAGTATTTATTTAGAACATCTATTTCACCCAAAAATGTATCCAACCAAGGGCATAAATGAGGAACAACACAAGCATAACAGGCACAAAAAATTAATGTACCTTGATAAATATTCTGTTACTATAGATAACCTTGGGGGTTGAAATACCGCACCCATCAGAAGTACAATGTTTGGGTGCCGCAGGCGCTTCATTAGGGAGACCTGTAAAATAAAACAGGATACTGAAGTAGGGGAAAAAAGGATCCTTTACACACCACATGCACATAAAACTGGATATTATGACATACCTCCTTCAGAAACTCTTCTATTCGCTCAGAATCAAAACCTTGCACCTTAAGAATCTTCACAGCAACATCCTAAAAGGTTATAGTTATATTGTTAGCATATAACAATGCCATCATTAACCACATTCAATGAGGAAAGAACATCATTAAAACATGAAATCTAGAATGATACTGAAATTCCCACATACAATTAGTCATGCCCTCATGCAGTTTCAGTAGTATTTTCACTTAAAACGTTTCCTTTTTCAAAAGACAGGAATAAGATAAAAATCTTCTATATCCAAAAATAAATAAATAAATAAAAGCTTCAGCTACAAAAGAAGACCCAAACTGTGATAAAACCATAGAATATGGAAGGATGAGAGAGTAAATACTAAAAGAAAATAAATACTTACAGAACCATGCCAATCTGCACGAATGACAGTTCCAAATGACCCTGAAAAACAGTTATAATGCCTTTACTCTGTTGTTTGACAATACATTTTCTAAGATATACAGAATGCTTAAGCAGAATCAGTAATATACTTGTGCATAATATGTAGTTTATATTAAACAAATTAAACAAAATTTTAAAAGACCCACCACAGTTTTTTTTTTTTTCAAATTTAACATAAATGAATTATAAATGATCACTGTAAAGGGTTGAATCAATAAAAATCATATATTCTAGAAAAGCATTGCATTAAGTTGCACAAAATCTGACACCATTGTAATTCCATCCTATCACTGATTCACTGCATACAAGGAGAATAATTACAATCTTAAATCAATTGATATTATAAGCTTTAATCGATATTGAACATCTTTGAAGGACTAATTGAAGCTATAATACCATTAAGGACCAATGGTGTATATATAATGAATGATGCTTCATCATACCTGCCCCAATGTTCTCCTTTAGAACAAGCTCACTCCATGGAATGCTTAGGTCCTCCACACCTAGATCAACTTCCTGGCTTGGAGAATCCACTACAGACTGGTTTGCTTCGTTAAGAGAAACATAATCCTCAGTACTAAGACCTGCATAAGAAGGCATATCATATGGTGAATTCTAATGCCATTGCATTATAATTTCTAAAGGGAACACAATTAAACTTTGTCCAATTTGATGGGGTTTACTTCATAAATTTAATGGCATCGTAGTGTCTTGTTATCATCATGTTACATTCATTCCAAAATTTCCCATGCCAAAATAAAGTGTGACTAGTAAAAGCATCTCAAAATTGTTTATAAACATATTGACAAAATGAATCATAGGTCATTCCACTTATGATCTACTCTATGACGAGAGATAGCTCAATATTTCAGCAAGTTAGGTAAAGTAAAGACCAAATAGCCACAATGGAGGTGAATTTTATGGTGGCTATCACTACAGTGGATATGAGATCATGACGACACTAAAAAAGTGTAGTTAAAATTAAGGTCACACTTTTTTAAAATTTACCAACACTTCTTAATTGTTTTTCTTTCTTTCTTTTTATTTTGAAATTTAAAAGCGTATAATCATATGGTAAAAACATGTGACCTTAATTTTAGCTATACTCTTTAAGTGTTGCCTGATACCTAGCTCAATGACTTGATAAGTTACTAATTATAGTAGTGGATCAGTTAGTTAACATATGGCTAGTAATAGTTAGTGTGAGTAGTTGGTTCATTTGTTGGCTAGCAAGTTAGTTATTTTTCTGTTGGCATGAACTTGCTGTATATAAGGCACTAAGGCAGAAGCTCAGGTGATGTAAACTGAGATTTTCCTTTTGATGAAATCCAAGTTCTATTGCTGAACTTCTTCTCTGGTTTCACTCTCGGTGTGTGCACTCTTACACCACATCATAGCATTTAACTTGCATGTGATCTACTCTAAATTGAAGAAATAGACCATTCTTTCTCTTTCTTCTTTTCTTTTAGTAAAGATGGTTCATGCTTACCGGATGCAACCAGGTGGTCATTCCCATCCGCATAGCCAGAGTGTGCACTAGAAGTTTTAGGTTGTTGTACATCCATTCTGTCACTTACATTAACTTGACCACCTGCATGATGGAAATCTGAAATTTTAGTAATGTATCCTCAAAATTTTTTATACCATTAAACATACTCTTGGATATGAGAGAATATGCTCTAAATATATTAACACTTATAAAAATGTATACTAAATATACTAACACTTATTAGATCAATGAAAATGAAATTTATTGTCCAAATAATTAATTAAGTAATAATAATAATAATAATAATAATAATAACAATAATAATAATAATAAAATTAGTTTCAGAGATTTAATACAAGATTAGATTTGTTGATATCATTCTCTATGTTATAAAATTAGTTTCATACTTAAATGGAAAATTTATAAAACATTTAGATGTCATTAGTTCATTATAGAATGACTTTAGATAGATAGATTCCTTAGGCTCAATGTTTTAAAGATGGCACTGCTGAATTGAATGAATAGATACACTAAACAAGTTATGGTTGAGGTGTTGAAAGTTCGCCTTAAATAGTTTGGCCATCATGTGAGATTTGAAAATTCAAATATAAAATTTGAAAGATGGACGCAATAAAAACCAAGAAGCATCCGAAGAGAGTAAATAACCTGATGTTGTGTCAAATATAAGATGCAGTCCTTGACTGTCCAAAAAAAATGATTGGGCCAACGTCTTGGTGAATTCAGCTGCTTCAACTGTCTTGAACTTTGGATGACATAATGGTGAAGAGACCACCATTGACGATGCAGAGTTCAGCAAAGAATCAGGCTGACACATTGACCCAGGCCTTCCAACTAAATCAATCATATACTCCCTAGAAAGGTGTACACAAAATTATATTACGAATATAAGTGAACCTTTTTTGTGGTTATAACAAAATCATGCCAGGCAAGTTCGATGCCGGAAAGTTTACAAAAATTAGTATAGCAAATAGTGACTATATTGATAGGATTAGGATGGTCTAATTTCTTACATAGTCAATTAGGAGAACTCTTTAGCGGGAGCATAATGCCACCTTCAATGATAAATTTTCTAACAGGAAAGTTTTACTAGATAGGATTAGAGTATAAGTATTAGACACCTAGCATCTATTTGGTTAATTTCTCATGACCTGTATCTGTATAGAGAACTTTCCCTCTCAGAAATTGGAAAGCTATGCTTTATAGATAAATTTGTTGCTTTGTTTTGCTTTTATATAGAGGATCCCTGATCCCTTATCCCCAACTTGTATTATCCTTCTTCTCGTCTTAATGAAAATATTTTTTCTCCCAAAAAAAAATGTTTAATGTATTTCCCATTATTTTCTAGGTACTCATGTGAATTACTTACCAAAAGATGGTGAAATTGTGAAACAGGTGGTAGAATCATTTAGGCTCACTCATAAGTTCATCACTTGAGTATAGACACCAATCAACACTGTACATAATGCAAGAAACATAGTTTACTTTTACAAGGACAATAACAAAAACTTTGTTAGGGATTGGGTATTATGGGGTGCCCAAAGTTCCACATCGGGTAGTACGGGATGCTTGATGTTGTATTTATGAAAAGTGGTCTAACTGCTCCTGTTTCTGTAATCCCTCTATAAAGAGGATGATTTTATGTACATTGGAAATAACACAATATTCAAACACTTCAAGTGATTCTCATGCAAGCATGTTTTGTGGGATAAAGTTAAGCATTTTGTCTCTGTTTGGTATAAATCTCATAATCTTTTCAGAGTAATTTCCTTCCCAGTTTTGGTTGCTCATTAAATATTTAATTTGGATATCAATTTAGTCCTCCAATGTATATTTAGACATCATTTGCACCTTAACGAGAATTTTGATACTATGAAGGAGCAAGTTAATGTAAAACTCTTCAAAGGATTAATTTGAGGCCCAAGTTGACAAAAGCTGCTTCTTTTTTCTTTCTTTTTTCCCCAAAAGTTTACTCAAGAAGCAGTTTGATTATCAGATTATAATGTTATTGAAACCCGAAATAAGCTAATCCAAATACGAACTACAACAAGAAATAACGACAATAACAATACCAGTAGTATAACTAACATACATACTACGTATTAGCATGCCACATTAAAACCTAATGTTAAAAAATATTACTATAGAACACCCACTTTTATGCAAGTAAACCACTTTTGGCCTCCATCATTTCAGACAATTAAAAAACATTCGAAGTTTCCATGCAAATTTTAATTAATGCACCTAACCTGTCAGAATCAAATTGCACTATGCAGGAAGCACCGATATCACTGCTACAATACTTGCAGCCCTTAGCAATTCGGCAAGGTAAGTTAATTAAGTCAGCTAACACCTGCAATTTAAATTGTTAATTGTTAATATTAGCTATTAGGTGCCCAAATGAACCATGCCACCAGAATCCATATTAACACCAAATAAGAAAATTCTCAATTAGCAACTCAAAATTGCTTACAATATAACAATGCATGGAATGAAATAAGAACGGTAAAGTATTGTTTTAGTCCTAATGTTTAGGTTAAATCTTAATTTTGTCCCTAACGTTTGAAATGTCCAACTTTTGTCCGTCATTTGATCAAAATTTAAATTTTTTCTTCCAAAAATACCCCCATCCTCTATTATCATCTTCTTTTAGGTAACAGTGACAATTGTAATTATGGTGGCCATAGTGGTAGTTGTATTGATTTGGGAGTGAAAGTTGCAGAAGAATAAGGGAAAGAAGAAGATCATAATAGAGGGGAAAATGAGGTTTTGAATAAGTTTTAATTTTGACTGAAGAAACAAAATAAAATGTTTGGGACAAAATATGACATTTTAAACATTAGGATGAAATTGTCACCCAAAAAGAAAAACGTTAGGACGAAATTAGAACTTAGACCAAACATTGAGAACTATACTTTCCCAAATAAGAATTATAAGAAAAATGTTTATAATCTCAGTGATATTGATGACAAAAGAATGCACATGCCCAGAAAATCAATCAAAATAAAAATAAAAAGGTAAAAAGTTAAATATTGTGCAATACTTTAAACAGCAATGCTCGATGAACACAAAGACCAACAGCTAAGCTTCCAATCGGAAGAATGACAGAATTCAGGTGGCGTTTTAGTTTTTGGGCGCATTCCTTCCACTGTGAGCCTAAATGTTCCTCAGTTGAACATGTTCCACTTTCAGGAGGAAAAAAAATATATGTTTCAAAAAACAAAAGGCTTGTCAGGACAATGTCAATGCAGTTGTGACTAACCAAAATATTTTTCCTTTTACTTTTCCAAATTGAAGAAAGATGAAACTCACCCCATCCTACTGTAAACAAGATTTGCAACCTGATCAGCTGCAAATTTGGGAGAAACCCAGCTACTCGAAAGACTGACTACTCTACTCTGAAGTTCTCTCAGACCGGGATCTCTAGATTTATCAATAGCAACCACTACAATTGACGAGTCATCGAAAGGTTCTACTGACATCAGTGATTCAAATGAAGGAATTATACCAACACTCTGCAGATCAGAACTTATTGACCATGTGTAAGCATCCACCCCATGGATTAGGTAGAAGCCATCAAGAATTTTGTCCGAGTATTGCAAACAACCATTTACCTGCCCATTGTGAGAACAGAAAGTAACTGACTAATTCCAGATATTAATCACAGATTTTGGATTGAGACAATTGAGCAATTCATTAGATTAAGATTTAAAGCAAACAAGGAAGACTCAAAAGTTAATCTAACCTGTCCAGTCACTATCCAAATTACAAATCAATATTGAACCAAGTCACACCTAACTCGGCCTATGTTTTACATAGCCAATCCCAAGCCCGGATAAATGAGGAGAGTTCTTTGGCCTACGACGACAGACGTAAAACAGTGCTGCATCCCCATACATGGCTACATCGCAATGACGTCTTTGAGACCATGTAGGGTTGTGTTAGGCTCGCGACAACCAACGGAACACTGTGTCACATCTCAATGCATGGACATGACGCAATGACGTCATGATCCATGTAGCCAACCCCACTTAGTGGGAAAAGGGCTTGGTTAACTAAGTAAGATTGAACTATGTCAAACCTAACTAACGAAAAAAATCAACAGAATCAGTATACAGTATATTACCAAGGTGCATCAAAATAGTCCTGACTTTTGGAAATGACCAAATTGGTCCTTCAATTTGTAAATTGTAAATCTCTTTAGTACTTAATTCAATTACCATTAACCTGGTTAACAAAGTATATAGACATATTTTAGTCTCTATACTAATGTAAAACAATTAATCATATTCAAGAACCATTTCCGAAAGTCAGAAACTATTTTAATGATAAATAACACAAGGGAGACCCATTTCCCCAAATTTGAACTCACTGATTCACAAGAAGCATAACAACAATAATAATATAATCAAAATTATAAGGGGAAACAAGAAAAAGAAAAAGATATTAATACCCAAAAACGGTGCGACATTGCCTGCGCAGAATCGGAAGATGAGGTGGGTTGCAAGTCAAGAAAATTGGGAGTGTTGGCGGAAGCAGAATGCAAAGAGACGCGAAGTGCCAGCTGGAGCTGGAGCTGATAACTCTCCTCAATCTGCTTCGCCCAGCTCTTCGAGGTGGACGAAACCTGCTGCTGTTCTTCGTCAGGCGCATCCATGGAGTGATGATGATATTGATGGATATCTCACTCTGCAACGTGCATCTCTTTTTCTTCCCAACACACCGCACTTCACTGCTGGTTTTTCTGCTGCTTTTCAACGTCATTAAAAATCTTCTTTTCAAGGATATTTTTATAAAAAAATAAGGTAACAAATTTTAATTCTCCATTATAAATGATTCAGAAATAGTTAAATATTCAGAATTATTTTTATAAAAAATTAAGGTAACAAATTTTAATTCTCCATTATAAATGATTCAGAAATAGTTAAATGTTAAGAATTTAAATTCTAAATTTAATATTTCTAGATTTAGATTTAGGGCCTGTTTAGGCGAGCTTCTCGTAAAAATCTTTTTTCGAGTTATCTTTTTTTTTAAAGATCTTTTGTAAAAGTAAAAGTAATTTTATGTTTGGATATCCCATATGATAATATCTTTTTATTTATCCTTATGTTTGGATACAATAATATAAAAATACTTTTTTTGTTCATTTATTATGTTAAAAACATCTTTTTTTCGAGTAAAAAAGATCTTTTAAAAAAATGTAAAAAACATCTTCTGAAAAAAGATATATTTTTTTTATTTTACTAGTACTTTTACTTTTACTACTGGAAATTATCCAAACACGCTAAAAACCATAAAAAGATCTTTTTTTTTTATCGAAAAAAGATTTTTTTTTTAGCCAAATAATGACATCCAAACAAGCTCTAAGAAAGTACTACATTTTTTTTTATATTTCTCACCTTTCAAGATATATTAACATTTGTCTTAATAAGTTATTTATTTTAAAAAACAAAAATTATGAATAATTTTTCACTGATGGATACTACCATGAAGATTATAAAATTATGTTCATACAAAAATTTTTCATTTTAACCATTAGATAAAAAATTGAATGATTAAATTTTAATATATATAAAAGTATTATCTTTTTAAAAGTGTTATTATTTCCTTTAAAAATATAGCTTTAAAGACTAAATCCTCACATAAAAATGATATTCACATCAAGATGATATTCACATCTTCATTTTAGTGGGAATCATGACCGTGCAGTGAATAAAACTGATGCATTTCCTTACAAGTTTAGTTTCCGAACTATCTCCATCTTGTAATTGTAAGAGAAGGATTGAAAGTTGAAACATAGATAATTTTTTTTTATCAGAATAACTGAAGCAAAATCATTTTAGCTGCTACATCTATCTATTCATTGAACATAGATGATTCTTCATTTATTTTAGAAAAGTGGGGAATACAAAATACAACATAGTTGAAGCTGCAAAGCCATTCTAAATCCCTAAATAATCAGAGAAATTTGTAGGTTTTTCATTTGGAGGTTATACCTTGGTTAGGCTTATTATATTGTTATACATGCAACATCTGAATGCAAAATGAAACAAGTACAAGTGAAATCTCGTCGTTTGAAATTATGAATTCTCTAATCTTCGAGCTCAATAATCTTCACAACTGATGAGTCGCCAACTTTTTGACAAACAACGACGCGATCATGTGGCTTTACGATACCACAGGCCTTGCCATGGTCTAAAGCAACCTTGAGGATTGATTCATTTGTAGCACTTTTAGACTCAGCCTACAGACACAATACAAACAAGACAATAAGTAACGTCCATCTTGATCAGTCATTTGGTATTTTTTTATAGTAACAAGATAAGGAATGGCACTATGATTATTTCCAGGTGATGCCAAAATGATGCTTATATAACTATTCTTTTACCCGATTCAATTCACAACTAGGGATAATTTTGTACCAATCTCGCTACATCTACACCATTTATATTAAACACTGTTTTGACACCAGTATTTTCTTAACAATCAAACATGTGTTTTCTTTGTTTTGTTAATTAAAAAATAATTTAAATATGCAATTAATTAGTAACAACCGTAATTTTATATGGATGTAAAGAGTTTTTGGCGTATAGATAGTCGTTTCGTAAAAATATATGAAATATGTCCCGACTCACATGAATATCCATTATCATCCCTATTCTTTTTTTTATTAAATTTCATCTGATATATATAAGAAATCAAGATTAATTATTCTTACTGGATGACGTGGATCTGCTAGCATAGGAAAAAGGCCTCTAATAATAAGTGATTGTCTTGCCTGCAAAAGGATCATCAAAGGATGTGGTCAGTCCCTGAGAAACTTTTTGTCAGACACTTTAGTCCTTAACAAATTTTAATCGTCGAATCAGTCTCTAAACTTTTCTTCCGTTAGACAAATTAGTCCCCACATCTTGTATCTTTATTAAATTACAATAAATACTGATTTGTCTAACTTTTAATAAAATTTGATATGGGGATTGATTTGTCTCACAAAATAAAAGGTTTGGGACTGATTTGGTGATTAAAATTTGTCAAGGACTAAAGTGTGACTAAATTTTTTAGAGACTAATTTGAGGTATTACTCTATCATTAATGAATCAACAAGCATTAAGCCCTTAAAAAAAGTACCTGAAAACCTCCGGTGAAAGTCCATCGGAGTTGATTTGTCTTTAACTGAGGAATGACAACAGATATCACAGGCATGGTTGGCCGGTACTTTGCAATTAACCTGCACATTTCGTATTCTCAAAAATGATAGGCTAGCAAGATATCAAAAAATGAAGAAATAGTAAAATACCATAAACCTGTCAACAGCCTAGATAAACTGACACGGCAAACTAAACTGATCTCTGCTGTGATTGGGTGAAATTCAACCCGACTCCCCTAAAGGATATAATTTCTATGCATTATCAGTGTAAAAAAGAATTTGATTCTCTAAATGAATGAATTTGATTAGATGATAATATAAAACTTTTTCATGCCCCCAAAATTTTTTTTTTATGCGCTTAGTCATCAAAGTAAAACCATTCTAAAAACATTGATCTTCCCAAAGATTTAGGTAAATTACACTTGGTGTCTTTGTACTTCTGTAAAATATACACGTAACACAAGCCTCCCCGAAAAAGGTTATTAGGGGAGATCACTAGTCATCATACTATATTAAAAAATAAAAAAACATCACAAAGCAGTAAAATACCAGCCCACTACTACCAACACACATCCCCTGGTAATAAGGGAATATAAAAAAAACCATCATCAAAGATCACCAAAGACTGTAGTATGATACAATAAGAATATTATAAGATAGTTTGTTTAATAATAAGAAGGTATAATGACCTAAAGATGATCAAATTCTTTTAACAAAGTAAAGTTATAAAAACAGATATAATAGAACCTTGCAGCCCTTCCAGAAGAGGTGAAGCATATAATAACAGATGCCTTAACCTTGATCGCTGCTCGAACCTGCATGTTTAGATACAATGATATTAATTTCCTTGAATATTGTTGTTCATGGATGAATTCTATGTCCTGAACAAATTCTGTTTATGTTATATATATATATATATATACACATAGGAGGGGAAATCCCCAATAAGAGCCTCTCTATAAGGAAGTGACAATCTATTTTGTGCTTTGATGGAAAACTAGATTCAAGGCAATATGTAATGCTGCTCTAAAGGCACAAACAAACCTTTTTTGTGTGTTCTGCAAAATTAAGTTCTTTAAGGCTGTGTTTGGTTAGTGACTTCCAGCCTAAGGACATAGAAAAAGAAAAATAGAGACACACACAAAAATACAAAAATTTTCATTATGTTTGGTGGTGGTGATGTGTAAGAGACAATAGTCCAATTAAAATCTCAGCCCAAATCACCACCTTCAACAACTCAATCACAAAATCAGTCCAACAATTCAGATTTAAAATTTGCAACTCTTCTTCCCTCCCCTCTATTTCCCTTCTACTTCGCTCCAAACAAACAAAGCCTCATTGAGCAATTGAATAGAACTAGCACAGTTCAACAAATAAATTAACATAATACCGAAAACCTAAGTAATGGAACAGGGAGTAATACCGCAGAGGAAGCTATTGATTCCAAATGGCTCATTGGCTCTCCCACATATCTGACAGTCTTCTTGAAATATAAATCTTGATTGTAAACTTTCTCTGCCTGCAAATGAGCAGCTTGTTAAGACTAAGTATGTGGTTTGGAAAGTAGAAAGTATTCTTACTGTCGGAACTACATTTTAAACATAACATGACCTTGGTTAATAAGATGTCTTAAATGTTTCTGGTGCCAAATATGAATTTAAGATCTAATTTATAAATCTTTTCCCTCTTGAAATGAAATATATTTAATAAAACATAGTATATCATTCATTTACTTTTAAGATCTAAAATTAGTATTATTAAACATCATCCAGAAAACTTATACATAGAAAAGGACTTAGGAGGTTATACTCCAAAATATTTCTTGACAAAATATTCAAAGCCGTTGCAGCTTCAATTACATTACTCTCTTTATATGCATTTTGATCCTTCTGAACACAGAAACCAGATTAGTTAAAACAATAATACTAATTCTTTAGGGAACCACCTATCAACTTGAAAATGAAAAGGAATAGTTGTTGTCGGTGAGAAAACAACATCCAACAATCTGATAATTGCATAAATATAATAAAAAAACAATTACAACTTCCAGTAGAGTGTTCAATCTCTCCCAGTAGCCTACCCTTAATTCTTTCCTAAAATGGAAATAAGCTTCTGCTTATAGCATATATACCCCATGCACATTCACATTTCGTACACACTACTGCCACCTCAGCAGTTGGTCACAAGTAAGGCCACTACAATTAGCCCAGTTCTCTCTAGGTTCCTATCACTTCTATGCTGCCACGTGGAACAGAAATGTAGGAAATACTAATAGGAGATTTGTTGTTAAGAAATAGTTTTATAAGGTAATTGCAATTTATTATCAACTTATTCAAAAAATCTATACATTCCCAATGCTTTGGCCTAAAATTCAGTCTCTACACTTGATTTACTCCTCGAAATGTGTGCTTAAAAGATTGTTTTCACATTCCTGGGAATTTTACACTAAAATCTTTACATCAGAATGATTTTGCAATGTAAAATTCCCTAGCATTAGCACCACCTAAATTATGAATAAGAACACCAAATTGAGTTTTGATTTCTCAATAAAAATCTTGTAGAAGATAGAATAAAAGTAAAAAAATATGTTTGACATGATCTCTACCCCCACATCAGCTCTTAGTTCTTAGTTTCTTCTTGATAAACAGCAACACCACCATAGCGCTCTCACACACATTCTTCTAATGGATGTCGAGTCAGTAAAAACTAAAAAGCAAGCAGTTAGTTGATCTCCTTTTGTGGTTCCTCTGTGTTCATTGTCTCCCTACTAACAAGGCGTAAGAGTGTATGACACATACATGACTAATTATTATCAAAGATGGAAATTTTATCAGACCACCTAAAAGTGAACTTGATACTTAAGATCCAAAAAGTGAATTGGAATTTTGGTTTATAACTGTATAAGTACAGCAGGAATGTTGTTTAAAAAAGCACAAACCTACCTCAGCACAAATTTTCCCAACAATGGAAATAGTCTCCACTGGGTATAATCCTCGTAGGGTCTCTGCCCCAAGAACAATTGCATCACTGCCTGAGAATTAAAAAGGAGAAAAGAAAACATATTTAAGATGAAAGGTGAATGGCATACTTATGTATAATGTGATTGTTTAGACAGTGATTATCAATTTATCATGTGAAAGCTTGAGATTTTGAACTCCCCAGCTTGTAGGCTTTATATACACTAACTAATCATTCTTCGTAATTACAATATCCGATAAAGAAGAAACTAATTATCCCTAATTGATACATAAAGGAACTTTACGTAATATCAACAGTGATAAACCCAGTAAACCTAAAGAAATAATAATGAAGAAACAGAATTTGATAAAGCTATCAAGACAAAACTTCAGCGCATATAATGAAAGGGATATATTTGTAAAATAGAACTTACCGTCCAACACAGCATTAGCAACATCAGTTGCTTCAGCACGGGTAGGTCTTAGATTATCCGCCATAGTGTCCACAACACGTGTAACAACAGCAGGCTTTCCAGCCATGTTACACTTGTAAATAGCAGCTTTTTGGAATAAAAACACCTACAAAAGGCATATGTAATAGTCAGGTAAAATGTAATATAAGCACTCTGTAAACACCTACAAAAGGCATACTACTACAACATATGCTTTTCTTATAAATTCTGGTTTTTTCTATACACAAGAAAAAGTTAACCTTCTCTGGTGGCAGATCTATCCCCAAGTTTCCACGTGAGAGGATTATACCATCAGCTTCTCTCAATATCTCATCAAAATGAGTCAAGCCCTACAAAAGTAGATAACAGAAAGATGAGACTTCAAAAGCAATATCTTGACTACATGCCAGAGGATCTTCAACAATTATTATTGTCTATTATGGGTGGAAAGTAAAATGTTCAATGATCTTGAAGTATCTCACCTCTATATTTTCAATCTTTGCAAAAATCTGTGTCTGTTTGAGGTCACCGAATTTAGAGAGAAACTCACGGGCCTGCAAAATGGAAAATTACTGGCATATAAGCCAATGGCATCATGAAAAAACAAACAAACAAAACATAAAACAAAACAAAACAAAATGATTCAACCAAGCCAGAGCTTATTACTTATGTTCAGGTTCAATGAAACTCGAGCCTATATTTGTGTATCTTTCAATTTTAGTTAACAACAGAAAATCATTTCAGCAAATTCTCTCACCCTGTTAATAGAAAAAGAAATTTTACTAGGAAGGAAGAGAATCTAGAAAAGTTGATGACTGATGAGACATCCCCATAAAGATACAGAAAGATATGACTAATACCTAAAGGGATAAGCCATGTAACAGTGCAAGATAATCCCTTAGCATATCAATTAGATAGAGTAGTGTGTAGCAGAAACTACTCACCGCATAGCTCCCTCTAAAGTCAAATCCTTTATATCGAAAGTTGTGCTTAACAAAATTAATATTAATACTAACGATGGTTTACAGGTTCAAAGGTTACATATCTGTTTCGGCCCTATCCTGTGGCTGACTCTTTATGGAATACCTTGTTAGGTGTCTTTGGTGAGTGTTGGCTCTGCCTCGCATACCTATGATAAGTTTTTTTTACTAAATTTGTTGGTTTAGGGAGCAGGAACAAGCCATACTGTGGTATTGCGCAATGTATGCTACTATTTGGATACTAGGTCAGAGTGCAATTCATGCTCCTTTCACGATAGATTTTCAAACAAACAAATTCTATGGGATAGAATTAGACACTTCTATTATGATGAGGTTTTCCCTCTTATGCCCATTGAGAGATTGGAAAGGTACACTTCACTAAGCTTTTTTTTTTTTTTAATCTTTTTCTTGTGTTCAAAGGATCTAACATATTATACAACAAAGGTATGTCTACAATTAAGCACATATTCGTAATTAATAATCACAAATCATAATTTATACTCAAATATGCAATCCCCATCACCATCAAGTTATTCTTAATGCTTTGATAACAAGTGAATAGAATAAAAGTCGATTACTATAAGGGAAACAAAGTAAAATACAGCAGCAAATTCCTAACAAAACTTAGGTATCCAGCTAAGTTTTAAAAAATATATATATATATATATATATATATAAAATAAAAGAAAGGAAAAACTAGTGGGGATAACTCTTACATGACGAACATCTTCAGCATGTCGAGTGTATGATAATGACAAGAAGTCTATATTGTTCTGAAGACCCCATGTGCTTATTAGCTGAGTGAGTGAACAGAAAATCAGAAGAATAACACAACTACAAGAAATTAAAAGTGTAGGTATGTTTTTTTTTTTTGGTCTTCAAAGTGTAGGTATGTTTACATTCATGAATAATTTACACTAAGTATTCATTAATGTGTATACATTACAACATGCATATTTTTAAATCTCTCTAGATTTCAAATAATTGAAAGATAATTCATGTAAAGGGAACCTATGATTTTGACAAAGATATGTAACTCAATTCCACCCTTATTCCCAGCTAATGTAGGAGAAAGGTATAGTACTTGCTCCCATGCACCAAAAGTATAATAGCATCACATGCAGACAGGTTTTTTAAAGTTACCTCCTTATCCTTATCAGTAAGAGTAGGAAGATCAATACGAATTTGAGAGACGTGTAGAGTATACAGAGAGCCAGCAAGTGTGGCAGAATTTTTTATGATGCAAGTAACATCATCCCCATCCACATCTTTGACCTGCATTAAGTAAGAATTGTGAGAACAAGTATCATCACTATGTACCAGTGGTTTACTTTGACAACTTGAGCACTAACACTACTATCATGTTGGCACACCACACAGTGAATCACAACAGAACAAAGCACATGGACTTAAGCCTGTTCTTTTTGAGAGAAAGAGTGTTGGATGGAAAGCTTTTATGGTCCAAATACCTACAGATCAACAACCAGCTGATCTCCTAACCAAAGCAGTTTCAAAGGATAAGTTTCTAAGCCTAACAGCTAAACTTCTTGTATCAGGTTTAAGCCGCAAATTTAGAGAGCCCAGTTTCAGGGGGCATAATAGAGTAACATGGGAGAAACTGTAGTGAGAATCAGTTCATTTAGAGTAGAACTGAGGTAGTGTAACCGCCTCTGCCAACTAGATCAGCAACTAACTTACCACTGTATTTCCCATAATACCCTCATTGTGTAGCCTCCCTCGCAAGCTACTCTCATCTTGTATATAAGCTGAAAGTTTTTGGCTATGATCTGGTTAATCATAATTAGAAAATTCTATATACCTTCTTCTTCCTTATTATTTCAACTTTTCCTATCAGCAATGTCAACATTTTAAAGATAATCAGCATATCTATTTGCACAAGCATCAAAGATTAAACTTCATCCATGAAAGGCTAAATTACCTCTAGCCAGACAGAAGTTGTTTCACTTCCTGTAAACAGGTATTGACCAATAAAAATAGTATCGCCCTTCTTCACAGCCTACAAAATTATCGACAAAATAGTCAAGACAAGCATCATAAATACAGAAACAATCAACATAAAATGACAAATGAGAAATAAGAAAGCAAAGTCTGCAAACCCACAGAAAAGAGAAAGGAGAGGTTTAAAGAATATGGAGTAGAAATGTATCATGAATTGCTGGAGTACTAGAACTTCACAGGAGTAGTATTTATATAATTCAAACATAAATACAGAAACTATATAAATAAATTTGAATGTTACTGCCAATGTGGATGCTATTATAACTATGGACACACCTACTAATACATTATTCATCTAATCTAATGATTTCTAGTACTACTATTTCTGACACTCCCCTCAAACTGGTACACATGAATACTTGATCCTGAGATTTTTCAAAGATGTATGTCAGTCAATCATTTGAACTAACAGATTCAAGTAAAAACATCCTTCCAAAGGACTTTGAACAAAATGAAACTTTTTTTTCAAATTTCAGTGTATTCAATTCTTTCATGAAACACCAGATTACAACACCAAGTTAGAAACAACTCCTAACAAAGGATATGAAAGTGAAATTTGAGGTGTGTGACAAGGTGAAGGTAAAGGTTTGTTTATATCATTGGAGACAAGAGGATATTGTGTCATTGGCACAAAGTGGGGAAAACAAGACTAGTTGTTTAGGAGAGATGGAACTCCCGAATAATCAAGTAAAAAGACAGGGTCAAGTACTCATAATTTGAATAACCAGCCTTGTTATTAGGTACTTACGTCAAATGCATGGACCTTCAGAGAATTTAGGATCTGGAAGTGATAGAAACCTCAAGGCTGATATTACTAATGGATATGTGGTGGGAATCAGATGGGACTGATGCAGCAAGAAAGTGAGGTGAGGCATGGATTAGGAACAAAGCACACAAACACACCAGAAAATATTCAACAAAAAATATATTACAGACCCTAATAAATGAGTTACATGGAAAAGGTACACCAACCTTAGATAGCCCATTAAAATTTACTGGTAAAAGATTTGAAGTAGCTTCTTTATCTTGATCCGGCGTTAAGACAACCAATGTATCAGCTTGAAGGGAAATCGGATGCTCAGTTTTGTTGACAACTTGTAGCTCTGGACCCACAGTATCTAGCATAACCTGAAATTCGACAAAGATTAGTACATATCTCTATGTTAATCACACTTTAGAGGAGTATTCTCACGGATTGAAAGTACATCTAAGGATAAAAACTATCATATGAAAATCACAAGAACTTATGATGACATGCAATAACAGAAGCCTAATAATATCAAGAAAACATAAGCTCAATATTTTGTATAGAGAAAAAAGAAGTCTGTGGTTCTAACTTCTAAGCAATTGTCACAGTGGTCCTAACTTCTAAGCAATTGTCACAGTATTTTTTACCTTTTGGGATTGCAGATATTGGATGTAAATTCTTTTTGGTGCTCATTTATTTTGATGTTTAAACATTGCTGAATTTGATAGGATGCCTAAATTCAAAGAGGGTCCATTTTATGTAAATTCAGACAATTAATATTTGCTCAGACTTGAGCCAAATGAATTCTAACATCCCATGTCCTACACTAGGATCTTAAAATGGTCATTTATATAATTGAACTTATATATTCATCAAGTAATACAGAAAGCCCCATTCTTAGAACGGTGAAGTCAAAACCTACTCTAGTGCAGATTGTATGACAACTAGTAAGGAACAAGCGAACAGACAGAGAATGAAATATTAGACTCAACTTCTAGGAAATATATATTATAAAAATAAAAATATCAAAGATGGACATCTCCAAAAAGAGAACTCATTGAAAGGAAAGACCAATTAAGCTCATATTTTTTATCATTTGTGTGTGTGTCGTCAAATGTTTACCGCGCACAGCTTTTTGGTACTTTTGATAGCAGCCTTTAAATTTTCCAATGTCTCTTGATGGTATTCTGGATCACCCCATGAGAAATCAAACCTTGCCACTAGCAAAAGGTAAGGAAAAAAACAATAAGATGACCAATGGATAACCTGACCTACCTTCAGACAATCAATGAAAGAATAATACATTAATACAAATATTTCAATTCCCTCAATCCCTGGCTTTTTCCCCGGAAGAGAAAAAAGAATATGACTCACTAGAAAACAATAGGTCATTGGTATCTCTTTTACCAAAGTAAAAGAAAAGCCGGATATTTGTTTTTCAATCTCATTAGCCATAATCATATAATTATAATTATTATATATAGTTAGTCACCAAAAAAAACTATTATAGAGTTACGACTTTTTCAAAACTACTAATATGATAACATAGGAACCTGAAAACCCAAACTAACCAAATACTACCCCATCATGTAGTTCTTTTGGTAAAAAAATAATAATAAAAAATAAAAAGGCTCATTGATACGAAAGAAAGAAAATCTAAAATTAATTGTTAAACAAAGATGATAGACAGTCAAGTTCAAATACCAGACATTCCAGCTTCAAGGCAACGCGAAATCACATCAATCGATCGTGACTTTGGACCGAGTGTGCCAACAATCTTTGTCATCGCTGGGAAAAAGCTCTGCAGATTGCATTTCAACAACATAAATCATCACCATGATTGACACAAACCCTCAACATCTCCAAATGAACAAGGACAAATTTCTCATAAAAAAGAAGGAAGGAAAACTGCAAAAATAAATCAAATTACTTACACTCTCTTTATTCAACTAAAACCTACAGGCTACAGTCGAGTCAAAAAAGGAAAAAGAATAATAGTTCTTCCTTTGGTATGATTCTACATATTTTTACTCCAAATACTTGATGCAACCACACATGCCCCCAAAACAGAAACTTTTATCAATTTACAAAATTTTCTTAGCTAATCAAAGCAGCATCAGCAGAACTTCAAACCAACAAAAGATCAGTGAGAGTGACCAGTACACCTTCCCCTAAACTAGTGATCTCGGCCTCTCAGGTTCGAGTTGTAGTCACATAAATTCACCAATCAGGTGACGTGCCATGTATCAATTTGCGCGTACCAATTCACAGTTCATCAGCTTATCCACCAAATATATTTCACAAGTTGCGTTCCATATGAAAAAATGGGTACTGTGAGAGTCATACCCTGTATGAGATATGAATTATGAAATGCTCAACTAGACTTGAATCCAAGGATACTTAGGGTTTCAGGAGGAAAAAAGGTAAGAAATAATAATAGAACTCATGATTCATGAATGATAAAAGTTTCAAATACAATGTTGATTAAGTCCTTAGCTTTTTCGAGTTGATACTCGAATTCGTTGCTGGAGTTGCAAGAGCCCTGAAACTAGTCAACAAGTTTTTCAATTGACTGAAATCTAGTCCCGAATTGTGCATTATGATTCACGTATACAAACTTCCGAGACTAAATTGGGTCAATGAAAGTAAGTTCTTGAGGCTCACGTGTAATTTTAGTTACCAATTTGGCTGTTAATTCTGTCTTCTTCACTTTACCAATCATCCCCACCAAAAAGAACTTGATTCCGAAGAAATTAACCACAATACTTGTACGGAACAAGGAAATCAAGAAGCAAAAGAAATCAGAAAAAAAGAAGGCGAAGAGAGAGAGAGACGAACAGGCTTGGATGGCTCGAGGATGGAAGCCATCCTGATGGGTTCCTCGAGGAGCAAGGGGCTGGACTGCATTTCAGTGAAGTCAAACTGACACAAAGTGTTGTTGGTCAGAGCAAGTTCTCTGATGGTCAATAACCGAAAACTGATGAGTGATGATGGCGATTGGCGATGCTACTATTTCTGATTTTCTGAGAGTACACAGGAAAACAAGGAGACCGTGTATCGAAACACCGGCGTGGGTAGTATTGTACTTTCACAACAATAAAGGAGTTTTTGGTGACAATAATCCCACCAACAACAAAAAAAATAAGCACCAAATATTTTAGAGCAAACAAAGTCTAGGGAGTCTATAGTTTGTTAGCCAATAAGTGATCAATAAGCTCTTTTCCTTTGTTTCTCTTCTCCTAACCTGTCATTGCGCTTTTCCTAATTATATTTATTGGTTCCCTATTAGCTCTCTAATGTTAGTTTCGTAGTACCGTTGTATAGAATAATGCTAAGAAATCAATATTAGGGACTCAATTAGAGAGCCAATTAAAAAATTAATGAATAAAAGAGTATCCAAAATTGAAAATATTATCATCACATAATATAAAAATTATCATTTATAATTTTTTATTAGCTCCATTAACTCTCAAGTGAAAATCTCTATACTTTTCCA
>JASCZI010121080.1:48939-65403 GCA_036250425.1 Stylosanthes scabra | reverse complement strand
TATATATATATATATATATATATATATATATATATATATATATATATATGAAATTAGAATTCACTTTCTACTATAATTCCCCGCTCTCTCAATCTTTTTTGTTTATTCTCCATGTATAACATTTATAATTTCTTCAATAGTTTTTGTTTATTTTTATCTTTATATTATCAAATTTTGCATGCTGATTACTAACATTTTTATTGTTGATAGTGTCTTTGAAGAAATTAATTAATGGGTTTCTCTTCATCAATATTAAATTTTTCCTTATATTTATTTATCTATTTTATCAATTTTCACATATTTTTATTTTTATAATTCTGCCTTGCTAGATAGCTATGAAGCTATGATGATGGATTTTATTTTTTGTATGAATTTTTTATATATTGTATTGTGATTAATATTACTTTGTTTACTAGCATTTTAAATTTGGTCATGTCTGTGTATTATCCCTATTATGTTTAGTGAGTTCTTCTTTATTAAGATTTTCATAAATTTGTTTTTCATCAGAATTTGTTTTTGAATTTATTATTATTATTATTATTATTATTTGTAAGCTTATATTTATGATCAATTTTAATGGAAGAAGTGGTTTGAAGGAAATGAACATCAAAACATAGGAGAGCAATAGCTAAAAACAATATATGCAAAAATAGCTAAAAACAATATACCGTTATATGAAGGAATCGTGGCACGTGGATCTTCAGAGGTGTGAAGTGATTATTGTTATAAAAAAAAACGTAGGAGAGCAATAGCTAAAAACAATATATGAAGAAATAACAATGATAATGTACAATTGTTTTAGAATATGCATTATAGAAAGAAAGAAATGACCGTTTTCAAGAAAATATAAATATAAATCGATATTACATTAATTATGTCAATTATATCAGATATTTGAAGGATTGAGATAAATATTAATTATTTAGTAAATGATAAATAATATAAGAAAATATATCAAATAATTTAATTTTATTGTTTCTTATCGTCTTCTCTCTATATATAAAAATCAAATATGCATGATACTCCTCTCGAGGTATGACATTCGTAATTTCTTAAATTTTTTGTTTCTAATGTATTTTGAATGAAAATTGATCGATTTGATTTAGTTTATTCTTATTTTCTTCTATACATATGAAATGCAATGCACTTCTTTTTCTTCCATCTCTTTCGTGGTATCCTACGACTTCTGTAATTTCTTTATTATTTTTTATCTCTATTTTGCTAAAGTTTGCAAACCTCAGTTTTATTTTAAGTTTATTTTTCTCTAACATATTTTGAATAATGGTTCTTAAAAATATTATTTTATTAACTAGCATTTTGATTCTTTTAACCGTGTTTTTATAAAATGATTAATAAAATCTTTTTTCATTAACACATTTAATTAGATCAATTATTATATGAATTCTTAAATGTTTTTTTATTAATTCATATTTTCCATTTTCATATACATGAGTTATTTCATCAACTAAAATAATAATAAGAATTAATTAATAATTACAATAAGAAACAATTAAATCAATTAATATACATGTTATATAAATATGTTTCAATTAGTATTAATGGAGTCCTATATCAAATCTTTTAATAATTATAACGATTCTTTTGTACATTCGAATGAATGTTATATATAATGTTAAACGAATGTTATATATAGTTTTTTTAAAGGATTAATAAGTGTAAGTTTTATAATCAAAGTTTTTTTTTAATTTGCGAGCGATTAGGGATAAAATTAAAATTAATCGAAAAAATTAAAGATAAAATTAAATCAAATTAAATATTAGAAATATTTATAACATTTTTTATAAACATTAAGGATATAAATTATATTTTACCTTTTTTAAATATTTATTTTTGTTTTATAAATAACGGTGTGCTGTATAATTTTAATATACTTTTACCATTAATGATGGCATATTATACAATTATTTTAATATTCTATTTGATCTTTTAAAGTTCAATGATAGTATGTCCTACAACTAGCTTTTATATACTTTTATACTATTAATTTATAAAAATTAACTTTTAAATTTATAATAATTAGATTAAACGTTTTTATTAATATTATAATTCCAAGCCCATATCACGTTTAATTTGAAGAAAATTTTTAACCTATATTTGCCCGTGGTTGTCTTAAAAGCATCATAATTAAATTGATTTTGGTTCTTTTAAAAGTATTATTTTAATTTTTTATGGACATTTTTATTTTTAATTTAATTTTAATACACTAACAATATAAATATTAATAAAAATAATATCATTATTATTATATTATTTTACAATTTTATTCTGGTGTCAATATTTCTACAATTCGTTCTTTTCTATTAGATATATATATAAAGGTAAGTAATAAATTTTAACTAAATTACTTATAGACATAAATATTGTATTAATTAAAAATTGAAAATACAAATTGACTGGTAATTTATATTAATTGAATTACAAATTAATATTTATTACATTAATTGTGCAAATGACGTTCAATTTATCATAATATTAATATATATCTTTCTCTATTTATCATTTTATTACAAATCAATCAAATCTCATTTTAAAACATGATATATGCATAATTAATGGACAATTTGGTATGACTTTAATTCATGTGACGCATTTTGATGTTAGTCTTCTTATGTTTAGGAGTATCATAGCCCGGTTTGACCCAAAGAATTGGCTCGACCCTAAAGAAATTTAAGGAATTTTTGGCTGATTTTAAAATGAAATTTAAATTCTATTTATTTCTTAATATGTATTTTGTGTTATGAAATACAACATTTATACTAGACATGGGACAATGTCTTAATATTTGTATCTTTAAAAAGGCAATTAATCACATTAATCATTCATATTATATAATAATTATAATGCATAGTAGCCAGACATGCTGACATGACACATTTTGACGTTTGTATATCCTTATCTGTTATCTCTTTTCTTTATAAAATTTTAAGAAAATAATATATATTTATTTGATTAATTAAAATACTTATTAGTATTTATTACATGATTATTTGATAAAATTATTAATCATACAAATCATTTATATTATATAATGATTACAATACATAATAGTACGTGATGAATTCTAGTATTAGTCTTCTTACGTTTAAAGATGTTCATGAAATCATGGCCCGGTTTAGTCGAAAGATCCAACATGGACCTGGTGTAATTTGGGGCATTTTGGATCGATTTCATAATGAAATTTAAATGTATTTATTTATGAGTATATATTATTATGTAATGAAATATGAGATTTTAAACTAGACATGAGATTATATTTTAATATCATATATTATTTGCAAATTACTTAAATATTTGTGTTATTAGAATATGATTGGTGATTATGTTTTAATTTTGAAATTTGATTATTAAAAATCCAAATTTCATCATTCTCGAATGTAATAAGATTTCATCAAATTTAGAATTGGGTTAGGGTCTAAATATATAATACATCCGGTCTATGTTTTGGATTGGATATGAATTATAGGAGACCCAACTCACATGACTTCATGAATACTCCTACTTATATCTGTAATGAAATATTATTTTTTTATAAAACATATTATTTATTAAATGATATGATTTATTAAAATTAATAACTAATTGCAATTAGATTTAATTTGTAAAAAATTATAAAATTATTTATCATATTTTTTATAATTATATTAATTCTTTTTTATATCTTCGAGATTACATATAAAATATTCATTTGCATCTTATTAAGTGTCTGTTTTAAAGCAAATGACTTTTACCGATTATTTTTAAAATGCTAAATATTTTCCGTGCATCTCACGGATATATACACTGCTAAGTTACAAAACCAATGATATAAAAGTTTCTTCTTCGTTTTCGTTTCACCATTGTTTCTGTTATTAAAATGCGTTTTCCCATCGATAAAATTTATTATCATGTAAGATTTTTTTTTATATAATATCATGATTACTGTACTAACACTTTCTTTTTTGGTATTAGTACTAACACTTTTTTTTGGGATTAATAAGCTCATCACTAAACCCAAACACATGTTCAATTTTTGGGTCTTTCTCTTTATTTTTAAGAGCAGTTGCGTCTTTCTATAATTCTTTTTTTTTTGGACGTGTTATATATTTCTATTTGTCTTCGTCATGATTCATAACGACAGAGGGCTCATGGGCTTTCTGGGCCCATCACAAAGCATGATGCTTCTTTTTAAGTTGGGATTTTGGATACTCAACTACATAACGAATTCTTGCCCTAAAAGAAATTCAATACAAATTAATGGTATAATATTGTGGACCAATTAATTAACTAGCTCATATGAATTTTAATATAAATGAATAATATAAGATTTTTAAGTTCGAGAAAGTCTTTTATCAAATCTTTTTTTTTTTGGGAACCACAGGAGTGTCCTTTTATTAAGAAACGTAGCTAGTTGGAGACAGGAACATTGGACTTTTTGGATTGATTCCCTACTTAAGAAGAAATGTTAGTATACCTTGTTATACCACTGGAACCATAAAGAAAGAAATGAATTAAGTGGAGTTTATGATTGTTAGTAGTGAAAACATTACTGAATGAATGGTGATGTTATGAGTTATGTTATGTAGCAACTAAGAAGAAGAGCATAGAGACGCGTGGCAAATAATAACAACAAAAAAGGTCCCTTTCCACATAAAGTAGATGATTGCAATGGCACTTGGCACTTGCACACACAAATTGTCCTCTTCTCCTGCTACTATTATTAGGGCATTAACCCCTTATGGTCCATATCATTTCACATAAACCCATCATTATCCTCAAGAAAGTGATGCCCTCTTTTGTATTTTCTGCTATATTCAGTTCTCACACTCCCAAAAGGGCCAAAATCTAGCTTAGTGTAGTGAGAGAACAAATTGATGTTTGCTAAGGGGAAAGGAAAGGGAGAGTCAAATTTTAGTGCTTAGTTTGCTTGATATTTAGGAATTGCCCACCCACAATTATTGATCCCGCTTTCATAGCCAGACAAACTCTTTCAATATTATTATAGAAGAGTATCCTATTTGATGTTATCTCTAAAATTTTAAAAAATAAGATAAAAAATAATATTTTAATGATAAAAATATTTTCTAATCATTTAAAAACGTAACGAAAGAATTTAATTCATAGTATTTTTTATCATATTTATATATGACAAAAATGTACTTTTATCCGATTTTTAATAATTGAGAGGGTAATTTTATCGTTAATAAAATTTATGATATTTTTGTCGGTCTTTAAAAACTTTATAGACGATTTTGGTGATGAACTCTATGATAAACAGATAATTTTAAAATTTTGATTTTAAGAATATGAAAAATATAAGAAATTATTCCCTAATTTATTCGTTACGTATATTTATTTATTTTTGAGAAAAGTATGTTTTATGCCACAAACGTTAGTGGTGAAAATCAGTTTTCCACAATCTTTTTTTTTTCTTCTCAAACGTACCATAAAGGTTTGAAAATGACATTAAAGACACCAATTTCAATGTGTGATGACGGAAATGCCCCTCCTCCTTAATGAGGACGTTTGTGTTCCCGCGAAACACAGACACACACACTTTTCACACAATCCATCATTATCGAAGAGGGGAGACTTGAGAGAGACTACGGCAACCTCAACTCCAGCAACTCTAGCGATTGACGACGGAGCTGCGACGGCAACGCGGCGGAGAAGTCAATCGGAGAAGGCGGCGCTGTGAAGGTGGTGTTCGTGCCTAGAAAAGACGCTTAACGGAGCTGGGACTCAGCTAGGGCGTAACGCGACTTCTTCTGTGCAAGGTAACTTCAAAAATCTCGTTGATATCTTCCATCTCCACTGTTAGGTGTGACTGAATAGCACATGCATTAGGGTTTACTGCATTGTTGCGTTTTGCTATACTCTGATAAAAGGAAGGGTTTCTGTCGTTTTTAGGGGAAAGTTGTTGTGGCTGAAAATGGTGTATTTCGACATAGTCCTTTATCATAGGGGCTATTTTGGATATGTTAATGGGGAAATGAGGTATGTTGGAGGTGAGAAGCTAACGATTGGAGATAACGATAGTGACTTCTAGAGTGTTTTTTAGACTGATGAACATGTTAGGAGGCTAGGCGACGACGATGTTGCGGCAATGTGGTACAAGGATCCTTCTATTGCAAATATGTCTATTGGGCTGAGGATGTTCCTGGAGGACAGTGATGCCCTTGAGATGGTGAGGATCGCACAACTCAGGGGGCATGTAGAAATTTTTGTTGTCCACGATGATTACCCCGAATAAGGGTTCCCGAAATTGGATATATTGATGTTGGGCGTGGGCCGGCTAGAGAAGATGATGATGCAGTGTTGGGGGCTGGACAAAATGAGGACCCAGCTGCTGAAGCAGACCCCCCTAATGGTGGAGATGGTGAAGGGGGAGCTGCTGCAAATGGAGAGGGTGGAGCTGTTATTGAAGAGGGTGAAGGGGTTGCTGCAAATGGTGAGGATGAAGCTGTAATTGAAAAGGGTGAAGGTGTAGCAACAAATGGTGAGGGTGAAGCTGTTATTGAAGATGATGGAGCTGTTGTTGAAGAGCGAGATGGGAGAGCTGAAAATGAAAACAAGGAGGGGGTTGGGGTAGATGCTGCCCCTAGTGGTGAGAAGGAGGATAATGATGATGTTTGCCCCAATCTGAATCGTGAAGGAGCTGCTGCAAATGAATGTGGTGAGGCCAGTGTAACCGATGTTGTTGAATGAAATAGATGGTTCTGGTGATGAGGATAGCGATGATGCTGAGTATGTGCCATCTTATGATGAGGCAGAGAGTGTTGACGATGTGTAGCTCACCAATAGCGAAGAGGAGTTCGACTTGGATGATAACTTCTTTGGGGTTGAAACTGGTAAGGGGAAGAAGAGTGCTGATGATAAAGGAAAAGGGGTTGTCAATGAGGATTTTAATGATAGTGGGGAGGACAGTGAAGATCTGGAGGGGGTATGAAGTGGGAGGACGTGACGGATATGAGGGTGACACTAGGATATTTCCGGTTCACAGAAAACTGGAAAACATGGCATGTTACAACTGGGGAACCAGGGACTGTGTATACCACGAATGATGAATTTAAGGATGCAGTAATAGGCCATGCAGTTTACACGAAGAGGGAAATCAAGTTCCAAAAGGTAGATACGAAACGGGTAATCGTTAATTGCCAAAAGGGATGACCCTTCAGGTTGTATTGCGTGAAGATGAATGGAGAAAAAACCTGGCAGCTTAGGAGTGCAAAGGTTGGACACAATTGTGCACATGCACAAAGGGTTGGCATCTTGAAGGCGAAGTGGCTGGGTAAGGAGTTCAAGAAGAAGGTTTAGAACAATCCGAAGGTGAAGATTAAGGAGTTGTTGGCAAAGGCTGACAGGAAACGGAACCTAACTGTGTCAACAGCCATGGCTACCAGAACTAGGCAAAATGCCTTGGATGAGATTCAAGGCACAAATACGGAGCAATACAAACGCTTGGCAGACTATGCAGCTGAGTTGCTCCGTTCAAACCCCGGCAGTTCTGTACACCTTAAGGTATCCAGGTAACCCGATTTCGAGCAAGAGACTCAGACATCAACTATGGTTCACTGGTGCATATTCGAACGAATATACATATGCCTTGATGCTTGCAAGAAGGCATGGCAGCACTGTAGGCCGTTTATTCACCTTGACGGATGCTTTTTGAAGACCCCACATGGGGGCCAGCTTCTAACTGCAGTAGGATGGGATCCGAATGACCAAATGCTACTGATAGCCTACGCTGTAGTGGAGTCAGAGAACAAGTCTTCGTGGGTATGGTTTCTTTCTCATTTGGTTGATGATCTTGGTTTAGAGCGAGCCGGCAGAGCAACCTTCATGTCAGATCAACAGAAGGTGAGCTTCTTAATCATGTATTTATAACATTGCTGCTGAGTTTTTGATAGTTGGTTGTTGTTATTTCACTCATGCTGAAAATTGCTTGTTGTTGTATTCTTGATAATTGCTTCTTGTTGTGTGTGGGTTGCTTGTGGTTTTGCAGGGTTCAATGCCAGCAATTGAGGAGGTGATACAAGGTGCAGATGTGAGGTTCTGTGTTCGTCATTTGTACAACAATTTCAGAAAGAAGCACCCGAATCTGCACCGAAAGGGATGATGTGGAAGTGTGCCAAGGCTTCTTGGTGGAGAGACTGGGAGAAGGAGATGAGGGAGATTCGGCTGATCGATGCGGGAGCTTTCAGGTATCTCAATGCCATACCCCCTAGGTTCTGGTCTAGGTCTCGGTTCAATTTCAACTCCAAGTGTGAAACCCTTGTTAACAATTTGGCTGAGAGCTTCAATAGTGCTATCTTGTTACCTAGGGAGAAGCCTATATATACTATGTGTGAGGATATTCGGGTGTATTTGATGACAAGGGGGGCTGAAAATAGAGAGCTTATAAGTAAGTATGAGGGATCAGTGCTACCAAGAATTAGAAAGAAGGTGGAGAGGAGGGGGAAGTATGCTGGGCATTGGAGGCCTGCTTGGTCTACAGCATAAAGTTATCAAGTGCGTAAGGAGAAGAGTCAGTTTGTGGTAGATCTGGGCAAGAAAGAATGTTCCTGCCGGAGGTTCCAACTGAGTGGGCTACCTTGCGTACATGCTATCTGCTGCATCAACTTCAAGGGGCTCAACATTGATGACTACATCGATGATTGCTACAAGAAATCTGCATATGAGAAGTGCTATGAAGGTGTAATTCATCCATGCAATGGACCCGATTTGTGGGAGAGAACCAACTTCAAGACATCAAGCCTCCACCTTTCAAAAATCCAAGCCACAGACCAACCAAAAAGAGGAAGAGAGGCCTGTTGAAGAGGAGGATAGAAATCCAACTCACTTATCAAGGGTGGGACAAGTTTAGAGGTGTTCAAACTGTGGTGCTACTGGCCACAAAAGGAGGGGCTGCAATAAGCCTCCACACGCAGAGAGTGTATGTATTTATATGTGCCTCAAGTTTAGGGTTGCAATGGTTTTGAAATTGTTTATTGCATTATTTGTTTGTGGTGAGGATTATGTTACTGCAGCTACTTTGGCCTTTTTACCTCTTATTTAATCTTTAGTTTTGTTTGTTGGGATCTAATAATTGCTTGTTGTTGTGGCCTTGTTTCTTATAATTTTTTTGGTTTAATGTATTTTATGTGCCTCTTGTGCTATTTGGCATTGGTTCTTATTCGGATTTGTGTTTTTTTGGGGATGGGAGATTTGTTGTTGCTGACTTTTGTATGATAGTGTATTTTATGCATTTCAACTTTTTGTGACATGTGACTACTGTATACACTCCATAAGTGATGAGCTTTGTTTGGATTTCATGTTACCCTTACATGCAGGCCCGTGCTAAAAAAAATCAAAGCCCACCTCATCAAGCAGCAATGGCAAAGGGAAGAGAACGGTTACAAAGAGAACCATGTCCCTTTCCCAACCACTACCACAGAGTACCAAAAAATAGAGAAGGGTTGCAGCTGGGACATCTTCATCACAACCTCTACCACCAACAGCTGCATCAAGCAACTCACCAAAGGCATCATGGCCTGGCAGAGGGAGGAGATCCAATGCTGTTGAGCCTAAATCGAAGGACAGTGCAAATCCAGCCAAAAAAGCCACCTAAAGGAGAACATCACACAAGTCCAACAATGTTTCAGGTTCTCAGCCCACCAAAGTGGCTCCCAAAGAAAATACTAAGCCCAAATCAAGGCCCAGCTCATCACAGCCCGTTCGAAACAGGCCAATATGGCAACATGTGGGTGGGCCTCATGTTTCCCCACAAAAGTTGAGGAAGATGGCAAAGCTCCCTCCAAGAGCTTGGGGAAACATTAAGTAGTTCCAAGCTTTTAACACCAGAGCTGGATTTTGTTAATTAGTGGAACTGCATTTTGTTGTGTTTTCTGCTTAAAACTGTTGTCAACAATTTCAGCTACTAGGATTTTGTATTTTGTAATTGGTTATTTAAAACTGTTAAACCAATTTCAGGTACTAGGATTTTTGTGTTTTGTAATTGGTTACTTAAAACTGTTAAACCAAATGGGATGGATCTTATTTTCTTGTTTAGGAATCATCTTTTAGCCGTATGTTTGTCACATGGTGGCCTTTTATGTTCTGCTAGCGGGGATCAAGAACAATATATTTTGTAACATAACATGGTCAGTTATGGTGATTTCTAATTTAAATGCATCATATTAGCTTTTTTACCTGATTAGTGTCATTACTCCTTGTTATTTACAAATGTATAACAAGGTCTGCATATGGTTGCTTAAACAGGGACATTTTGCTATTTTAGTTTGTATATGAAAGTTTACATAAGTGCATTTTGCTATCATTGACATCTTTTAGAATGGAAATTTCATATACATTTGGTGCACATCTACATTTTGCAATTTCAGGGTTCCAATATTGACATCACTTTATGAAATGTTTACATCAGAGCATTTTGCTATTTCAGGTTCCCAATTGCACATTTCAGGCACACAATTACAAAATTGACAAATATAAATTAGGCAAATTGCATTTTGTTCATCCATTGCAGCAAGAGGGTTTATACAAAACACAGACACAATTTGCTCTAGCATTAGAACTTAGCTTCTATAACAATTACAGCCCTTACTGTCATCTAGCAACAACCCTAAACACACCCACAACCCTAAATCCTATCTTATACTACAATACCCCTTTCAGACAAGATTCACCGCAGCAATTGATGATGAGATCTTCCACCTGAATTCTGCAACCACAAGCAAAAAAACAAATTCCACCCAAACATACCAACAAATATGGCAATCTTCAACCTCATTTCACAAGCCCTCAACCTAGTTTTCAGGGATGACATCTTCTTCCTCATCCTTGCCTTCTCTGAGTCCTCCTCAGCTTGTAGCTTATCAGCCCACTCCAAAAATTCGCACTGCTCCTTAACATGTGCAAACGACATGTCAGATTCACTCACCCAAAACCCAGAATAACCAAAACTCAGTTACTGAGAACCACAAAAAAATAAAATCACATGTTACCTACTATGTAACGGACACAACCACAAAATCGCCGCCCAGGATTTTCCTTGGTTCCCGAAACTCTCAAAACGGGCTCAACTCCGTGATGGCATAATAGTTTCTTCTGCGTGCTTCCAGTGCTCCAACTTGACCTCGACCCACGCCAGCTTTCAGAACCCATCGCTGTTATGCAAGGCTTGTCGATTCTTCGTGATTGGGGATCAGAGAAATTTGGGGATTTAGGGTTTCTTTGTCGATTTGGGAGCCAGGGTTTCTCTCCTTATTTTTCTTTCTCTCTCTTTCGATATGTTGTTATAAAGAAATAACAAGTATAAAGAAATAACAAATGAAAATAATAAATTCACCAACTAACATTAACAAACAATAACTGTCTCAGGGGTAAAATCGTAATTGTGTTTTTTGATAAAATTTGCTATCCTTTATGGTACGTTTGAGAAGGAAAAAATGATGGTGGCAAAACTGATTTTCACCACTAACGTTTGTGGCATAAAACATATTTTTCCCTTTATTTTTAATTAAAACTATCTAGCACAAAACAATTAGATATTTAATAAATATAAAAATTCAATCATCAATTTTTTTTTATTTTTATTGGCATCTTGATTATATTATTATGAGCATAAATTATATTGTTTATAAAATTTTACTGTAAATATAAATATACGATCAGATGACTCATTTTTACATAAATTAATTGATATATTATGCAAAGGAATTAATTTTGGTGTACACCTCTTTTTGGTGTACACCTCTAACCAAGTCCTAAACGAACAGATTTTTACTACTAGAACGAACAGATTTTTTAAAGCAAACGAACACGTTTTTAACCTGTTCGTGTCAACTATAAAATATGTTCGTTGTATATATAGATTTCTGTTCGTGCACGAACAGAATTTTACTACCAGAACGAACAGATTTTTAAAAGCAAACGAACGGGTTTTAAAATCTGTTCATGTTAACTATGAAAATATGTTCGTTGTATATATAAAAATCTGTTCGTTTAGGACTTGGTTGGAGGTATACACCAAAAAGAGGTGTACATGTAACATTACCGTATGCAAAGATTGGTGCAATACAGTTTAATGGTACAAATTGGAGAATTACTGATCGATGAGTTGTAGCTCATGTGGTATTATCCTTTTCTCCGTTGTAAGAGGTCTCGGATTCGAACCTCCTCTTAGACATAAAAACAAAACAAAAAATTCGCCAGAATAGTATGTTGTGTGGTGTCATGTGTTAGCGGAATTCAAAATTCGCCCCAACAAATTCATTTTCTTTTTCTAGCAACTCGTCCCAAATGGTTTGTAAATTTCCAATTCGTACCATAATTTGGACAATGACAAAAAGAAATTATTTGTTCTTAACATAACGATTTGAGAATGATATTTCTATACTTTAATGCCTAATTACTCTATGAAGAGTAATGTTACGGAATAATGTTAGGGGATAAATAGGAAGTCAATGAGTGTAATTAGAGAAAAAGTGGGTGGTAAAAGGAAAAAGAAAAAAGAAAAAAAAATAATATTGACTTCCTAGAAAGTCAATATTATTTTTTCTTTTTTTCTCTTTCTCAATTTATCCCCACTATTTCCTTAATTATACTTATCGGCTTTCTATTAATCTCATAATATTAATTCCGTAGCATTATTCTAATAATAATAATGTGAGATGAAATTCGCAAATACAAATAAAAAATGAAAACTTATGTATTTTTAGAATTGAAATTAAATGGATGTAATTCAATACTAAAAATTAATTTATAGAGTGAAAAATATTTCATTTTTATAAATTCTCAAGAGAATATATTTTTAACGTACAATTAATTTTATATAAAATTAATAATTTAAATTTAAAAAGTAATAATTTTATTAAATATATGAAATAATCTAACAATTTTTTTTAAAAAAAAAAAAACTTCCTATGAAATCAAATAAAAATTGGTTGTTGCTTGAAGAGTTGTCACATTGTTCGTTGTTGGGTTTCAATAATTTCAAGTGAGATAGCATCTTACGCATGCATACATACGACGACATGTCCAAGTAACACTGCTGCCAATTCACACACAAACCAAAATACTCATCCACATTATTCACTTTTGCCGTTTTCTCATTATTTATTTATTTTTATGCCAAACCCATTAAAATATATTTCTTTAAGAATCTAGCTAATTTTGAAATATTGTAAGTGTGAAGAAATTTTACAGATTAAAAATGAATTCATTGTTTAATTTCAACGTATATCTCACTCAAAGAAACAATAAGCTTAATTGTGCTATACTCTTTCATATTTATAAAAGTAATACTTGCACTGACTTTTCTAAATTTATCACACAAAATTAGACTTCAAAGCAATTTTAACGACATTAAACTCAATTTGATACTTAAAATTTGAGTTGTAAATTAAAATGGTCCATAAAATTTAAAGTTATTTAAATATCACTCCAAAATTTGGAATTATAAATTAAAATGACCCGATCTTATTTCTGTTAACGAAATGCCGACATATACTGTTAAATGACATTGTGGTACACTCTAAATGACGATGTTTTGTGATGTTTGTACACAAACAATCTAAACCAACTCCATATGATAACTAAACTAACTCTAAACAGTTAATTCTTCTCATACTGTTGTTGACCAAAAAAGTGAAAAACAAAACATACGCAATCTTTTGCCTTTTTTCCTCTTCTTCTTTCTCTTCAACTAATATTAGAACATGACAAATTTCATTAATGCAGCGGTAAAGTGCTCATCTTCTTCTTTTTTTTTATTTTCGGAGTCATTTTGACTTACGATTTCAAAAATTTGAGTAACTTTAAATTTCAAAAACCATTTTAACTTATGATTAAAATTTAAGGGGCCAAATTGAGTTTCAACTCTAATTTTAACCTTATACTTAAGCCTCAGTAAATTTCAACTATTAAATCACTTTTCTTACATTTTATTTTGTTAAATAAGTTAGCCGCTTAAAAAATTAAACAAATACATTTTATTTTTTCTTTTAAAATTTTCAAATCAATTACTCAACAAAGACAAATAATATTAATACATAGTGAATACTCAGTCTAATAACCTGACAATTATTCACAAAAGACTTACGAGAACTCAAACAAAAATACTGTTTTTTTTCATACATGAGACTTTTTCACCTTTATTCTTTTATATTATTAGACCTTTTTCAATAACAGATGTCTCTTATATAGTGTAAAAAATAGGAATCGAAAAGTCTCACTAAATAAAGAGTCGAAGCTAAAATGGAATTTTTTTTATTATGGATCTCAAATTCCCTCTAACGTAATTGTAAGGGGTTATTTAAGAATTTTCTATATTAATATTTAATATATTATACAAGAACGGATTATTTAAGTGATTTGTCTATGATTTAGTAACTAAAATTTGGGGCATTGACCTCCCTTTGTTTCTTAATCACATGAATTCTCGCAAATCTTATTTGAAAGAGGTTGGTATTTTATTAAAAAATAATGAGATCAATATATATTCTTAATAAAGAGAGCTAAAAATTGAATTTAATCAAATATGAAGATGAGTGTAGGTTTTTGTCTTTTTAATTTTCTTTCTAAAGTTTGATAAATTTCATCTTGACCAATTTCTATTTGTTCATCTTACATTGATTTTTTTTTTTTTTTGTATACTTGATATTTATAGAAGACACATATGCATATTCAAATGAAAAATATAAAATTGAACTTTAAATTTAATTTTATTTGTTATATATGAATTTAAATTTTGTTTGTTGTAATTTAAATTATTGAATTTACTGTTATGTTGTAAACTTGTAATCATATACAAAAATTAATAAGTATAAATATATATAAATATATATGATTAAGATCAATAGTTAAAAGCACTAAAATATCGGTATATCACATTTTTTGTGGCATATCGAATAATCTTCTTATAGTATATACTTCCTGTTTTTGTTTTAAAAATAAAAAAAAAAGTTTAAGTTTCACTTTTCATTATTATAAATATCTAATTGGCTAAAAAAAACTTGAATATGATATTAAAGTATATGGTGACCTTAAATCATTAATCACATCAAATAATTTGTTCCACTACTGAAAAATATCATAATGTCCGAACTAATTACCCTAAGAATGACAAGGTGGAGATGGCAAGCTAATTAGCTACAAGCTACTTGTCAGAAATATTTGGAATCTTCTAAGCATAATAATATGCACAAGTGGGTTTTCAATAATTATATGACTCAATAATAATACCATGCTATGTGCTATCATCAAAATGGATGTCCATGTTGGATGTGCATGTCACCATTCATTCATTGCTTCTCAGCAAGAAAACAAGACTATTTGTTATCTCTTATTGGATCAATCATTTTCTCCAGCCTCCATGCTTTGGACCATTAGGGCTAAGATAATCCATGCTACCAATGATAAAATGAAACCTGTTTCTATTAATTAATAGAAGATGGATAATCAAACAAGGTTGACTAAGTTTATTTCATGTAAACACAGTCATTATACTATAAATTTTGATCCAATTTGTGGATTTGAAAAGAATCAAAATTATATGATTAGATAATGGATTGAAAAAGCAGAAGCTCATGATTGCACCGGTGAAGAAGAGGTATATTCAGGTTATCTTTAATAATAAAAATAATAAATAAATTATAAAAACAAAAACTGATGTGAAGTACACCCTGTTTTGGCATATATAGTACAAATACATATTCAATAATTTAAGTTCATATGCAACGAAAATGTAATATAAAGCATTTTAGATATTCATGATTTACGATAATTCAGTTATCTTAATGGTGTATTTTAATATATATATTTTAATATTATTTTATAATTAAAATTAACAACTAAAATTATTATTAAATTATCGTATATTCGAGAATACTAAAAATACTTCCAATATAAATAGAGTCGTGTTATGTTATCACGATAAAAAAGTAAACTTCAATTGAAAATAAATATTAGTCTTTTTAAAATTAAAAAATAGCTGATATGTGTCCTTATTTTTTTGAAGTGTACCATAAAGTTATTGATTAAGAAAGTTTGTATAAAAAAATACAAAATTTAAGTTTTCAATATATTTTTTTACATTTATTAAAATAAGAAATCTAAAGATCTCTACTGATAATAATTTTAATTTATATTTTAAGACCTATGATAGCTAAACTTTAATAATAAAAAATAGTAATAATTGTGTTACAAAGAAGTACAGAGCTCGCGTAATAAGTATTGACCTTTTTTTTCTATGTATCACTTAAAGATAGATTTCCTTTTTCTCCCATCAAACTTTTTTATTAAGACCCACAAAAAACGAAAATTATATTCTTAATGAGGCGCAGTACAAATTTTTGTGTACTAGTGTGTAGTACACCTTCACAATTAACCCAACAAAATATTTATTCCTATACCCTTACAAATATTAGCCATTGGCATATTTGTTTTTTGTATCACTTAAGAAAATAA
>JASCZI010121080.1:38810-48845 GCA_036250425.1 Stylosanthes scabra | reverse complement strand
TCTTGTGTTATATATATATATATATATATATATATATATATATATATATATATGTATTGAAACACTCTTCGTTATTTATATTTTATAAAAAAAAAATTCCATTTCAAAACTTGAATCGAATACCTCTATCTTTATTAATTTATAAATGGTTTGTCTTTTAATTAATTTCACATATATTACTTTTATACATATTTAATAAATAAATTAATAACCATGCAAATTCTTATTGGTATACTATTTTTTTCCCCACAATATGCTCCAATTTGACATACCAAAAACTTATCTGCCACAGATTTGAACTCTATTTAAGAATTTTTTATTGGCCAATGAGTTGCTACATACACAAGACAGAATTTAAATACTTCACACTTAATTAATTGGACCCATGGACTAATCACTATACCAACTCAAATTGATTTGTTTATTGGTACACTAGCGTGTATATTTCTGGGACGAAAACTGAAACTTAAAAATATTTTTTTAATTCAAATACCTTCATGGCTCAACATAATTTAATCTCTGTATTATCTCTCAGTCTCTGTTTCTTAATAAATTTTAAACTAAACACAATAACAAACTTAATTTAATATTAATCATTCAGTCTTTTTTCTGAGTTTCTGTCTCTCTCTCAAATACAACCCTAATCAACTTATATTAGTTGGTAAAGTAGTTAGTTCATTTGTATCTTTAAATAATTATTGGAAATTTGGATCAAACTCTTAAATAAACTTGACATCAAGTAAATAAAAAAAACACATTTTCTATGTCTGTTTTATTATTGAATTGTTTTTGTATACTCTACTTTTAATTTTCTTAAGGAAGTGTTAAAAATTCGAATTCATATTGTTTTTACATACAATTCACTACTAACAAATCTTTAAATAGAATTCCACATAACCTCTTTGGATTTGTAATAGTAGACATTTTAATCTGACTATCTTATAAAATAAATATAATATATATTTTCTTTCACTTTGTAACACATTTTGTATTAGTCTTCCATGTAAACTTATTTACGACTAAAATTTTCAATTACCCTTTCTCGCCATAAAACTCAACTCTCCAAATTGATTAAGGCCCCCAATTTTATTGAATTATGTCTGGCATGAATATGATGGAGCGGAGAGGCTCTTTCGCACACATCATATCAATTATTGACATCAAAAAAAGTGACTTCGAGTTTGGGCCGTTTAAGAGAGAGCATGGAGGAGCCCATTTTCATGTCACTCTCAATTTGTCTACAAAGACAAAACTACCGTCACATGGTCCCCCCTTCGCCCTTCAGGCAGTGTTTGTTGCTATATACCAGATATGAACACCATGAATCTGATGACACATGTTTATGCTTTGATTTGTTAAAGTATAAGTTTTTTATAGACATAGATAGATACACAATATTGGTGAGGGTATGGGGGATGAATTCTCTCAAATTTTATTTTTCAATTTTATCTCCTTCTTTTGTATTTTTTTTCTTGGTTACTTTAAAGAGTTTATGGGCACCTGATGCCTTAGGCCCTTAGCTTACTGATTGATATCATTGCCTCATAAGTACTGCACTAAAGGGTTCTATTCACAATTGTGGAAGAACCAATAATATGTGTAAGTAGTGATACCTATTTATCTAGAATTGACGGTTGTCTTCATGAGTCCATGACACATGTTTATAGGTTGATTTAGTAATTTTTAAGTTTTTGATAAACATAAATATACAAATAAAATAGATTCTCTCAATTTTTTTTAATTTTAATTTTTCTCGTGTTTTTTTTTTCCTTCAAATTTAAGAAACATTTAGTGATATATCATATTTGAGATAAGTACTATTTTGACTATAAAAATTTTGTGTAAAAATTAATTTTGTCATAAGTTTTTTTTTCTCTCAAAATTACCACAAAACTTAATTTTTTTATTAAAAATTATTTTGATTATTTTGTCCCTGTGACTTTTATTGTTTGTTATTGTTAGTTAACAATTAGTTCTAATTATTTTATTTTGTATTTATGTTATTGAAGATATATATGTCATTAAGAAAAAAAAAAAGATGAAAGAAGGATCTCAATGAATTCCTAAACTTAAACCCCCATTTTCGAAGAATAAAAAATCCCTAATTAGATAATGTTACAATTTTCAAGTTTACAATATATCAAAGAGTTCAAAGTTAACAAAAACAATAATAAAATCTCATCGTCATCGTCAACATACATACGCTTGAGCTTGAAGAATAGAGAATGATCAAGGCACAGCATTGAGCCTCCCTTCAAGCATAAAACCTCGATAAAGCACTTTTCCATTTTCTGGGCAAGTGATCGACTCACCGCCACTCTCCTCTTGCCTATCCGCTGCTCCCCTACCGGTCCCACCAAAGAGCCAATTTCTTCTCGATCCGTTTCACCGAGAAGCAAACCCTGTCTCCACCGCCGAAAACCTTGAACTTGCCGGACTCCTTGAAGCACCGGAACAACTTTGTCGGCATCCTCCCTGCCTCCTCCCACTCCATCGTCGTCAAATCAAGTCGTAGAAGAAAAGAGCTAGAGCAAGAGAAGCCTTATAAAATCAAAGTCCAACTAAGCGTCTTGTTAATAAAATTTCCATTTATCCGATATCTAGGCATAGGTAGAAATCCATTCGTAATTAATTTCTTTATCGCGTGAGAAAATTGAATCCCACAAACAAAGAAATTGCCAATACAAATTAAGATCGTCGAGCACGACACGTTCAGCGAGAACGAAAACTTCAATCCCCCCAACCATTAGCATTTTGTCGCGCGATCTCCATCGCCACCGTTGTCCCGAACCAGTTTAGACCTCTTTCAATATATCAAACACACCCCCCACTCGTGCCGCTCAAGCCTACTCCACGTCTGAAACGCCGCTCATTCCACTGGCTCCGCCATGGACATCCATCTGTATAAGCCGTTCACTACAATCAAGGCTCATGAGAAGAAAGGCTAACCAATGCCTATATACAAACCAAAGGTTAAACCAATGATGCAGAGCGCAAGGATGCGGTCTTTGACGAGGACTGGATTCTGAGACTTCGCCGGAAGATTGGAGGAGAATTTTATCCACTGGTGGCTGTTATCGCCGAAGAAATAAAGGGCGGCGAGTTTGGTGAGGACCATAACGTGGTTGGAGGAGTCGACGTGGACGGAGTCATGACGGGACCAGGCTGAGCCGAGGTGAGGGAGAAAACAGAAGTGGCTTTGTGAGGGGATTACATGTGATTAGGGACTTGGTGTAGTCGAATGGGGAGAGAGCCCAAAGACAGAGGAGGTTGTGGGAGGAGGCGACGAGGTTGGAGTTTCGGAATGGGAGGAAGGTGACAGGGTATTAGAGATTAGGGATTTGGTGTTGTTGCGGGAAGACAAATGTCTTCACGAAGGGGAGGAGTATTTTTATCAAGAAAATTTAATTTTGGCATTTTTAAAAAGGAATAAAAACTTTTGTGGCAATTTTGAGAAAAAATAATTGTGTGGCAAAATTGATTTTCATACCAAACCTTTATGACCAAAAAAATACTTATCCCATCATATTTTACAACAAAAATTGAGAGAAAAAATTTAAAAAAATTATTTTATATTGGTGTATTACTTTAAACTAAGATACTTAGACAAAGAAATACGGAACATATCTTTTGCTTAATACAAAATTTAAAAAGAAAATTAAAGTGATAAAAATATAAATATGAATAAATGATAGTGACAATAAAAAATGAAAAAATAAGTTGTATTTCCGCTTAGTGTTCATGTGTCTTTCTTTTTCGGATAGACACAAAATACACTAATTTAGTGTCCTAGAACATAATGCATCTGTGCATATCTTAGCTGTCCATATCTTAGCTGCCAAACATGATTTTGTGTCTCTGTGTCCATATCTCAATATCGTGTTTTTGAAAACAAACGTAATCTTATATTTTTAAATTAGATACTGCTCTTATTGGTAAATATTCTAATTTTAATTTAAAAATTGTAAAGTAAAAATCAAGGTAAAATATATTTTTTATTTCTGAAATTTATTAAAAGTTTTAAAAATATTCATAAGTTTTATTTTGTTTCAATTTTGTTCCAAAAATTTTCAATTTGTATCAAATATTACCATTGATAGCTAAATGTTTCTAGAATTTTAGGACCAATTAAACAATAACGACATAACTTTATATTTAGCTTGCTTGTGTTGAAGGTTGTTCTTGTCAACTTATACTAAATTGATCTTGTATTTTTTTAAAAATTAAATATCAAAGGTATATTTGATGCAATTGAAAACTTCAAGAATAAAATTGAAATAAAATAAAACTTAGAGCTATTTTTAAAACTTTTAGCAAATTTTAGAAACAGAAAATTTATTTAACCCTAAAAATTAAGACAGAATTATGTTATAGAAATATATTTTATTTTTTAAAAAGAAAAATTAGAAAAGCGAAAGTGAAAACTTTCATAACCTCCAAAATTTGGGCACCTGATTAACGAGAATAAACAACAGCCACTTCATCAACTTTATATATTAGTGTAACAATGAAGCTTCTAATATAATAAACTAAAATTGTTTGAAATAACATGTAAGTGTGAAAAAAAAAAAGTGACCAAATTCATTTCATGAGTTAATGCCATATTACTGTGATCTAAGCATCCATTTTTAGTTAAGTCAACTGAATTTTGCTGCCAACCAATTCAACTCAGTTGGCAACCAATCCCTGCCTTGATTCTTCTTCACAACTTCAAATTCCAATTAATTTCTTTTCTTTTCTTTATTCGAGTTTCTGATTCCATAAATTAATTCACTCAAGAATGAACAAAACAAAACCATGATTCACATATTCCACGTACCCAAATAGATTTCAATTCAAGCACGTTTCCAACACACACACACAGCTGGTGACCCTTAAATTAACCTAACCTAATTTTCCCATTATTTGTATTGCATCACGAACAGACAACATTTTCATTTGTTCCTTCCATTGTCTGCTGACCATGAACGCCTCACATCATCGCCTATTTTTACGCGGACAAAATTGACATCTTCATTCAACTAATTTTCTTACATTTAATTTTTCGGTTCACCTATTTTGATTAATCAAATCAAATCCAATCAAATCATTTATTTCTAGGTTAAATAAAAAATTATTTGGTATTAAATAATATAAAAAAATAGCACCGAAATAAATTCCTATTTAACATTAAAATAGTATTTTATTTTGTATAGAAGAAATAACTTGGTTCGACTTGGTCGAACAAAATAGATATACATTATTTAGAATTATTGTTAATTTTTATCACCTTATTTTTTAAAATAAGTAATTTTTCTATAATTAACATAAATAATTAGAGTACAAGACTTTGTGTAATAAAAACAATGATGTGTTTAATTGTGAAGTTGCGACAATTATTGGTAAGCTGTCACCACTAAAATTATACAAAATTATAATTTTTTATTAACTGTTGCAAAAACTGCCATCATATTTCTTTTAGTGGCGGTTTATCTGAAGCTTTTCTTGTAGTATTAGCTAGTAGACTAAAGAAAAGGTAATGGTTTTCTAGGTCGTAGAGTCACGATGTTTATTTTCAGTAGAGTGTCATTATTCATCTTTTGTATAACACCGGTTTCGCCAAATCTAAATTATGTTGAAGTTAATGTAATGCTATTATATATGTTTTGCCTGCTTATATCCTAGAATAATCATGGTAATTAGGTGAAAGGCTACCATGGAGCCCTTTCCTTTTCTAGCTAGCAAATGCTATCACAAAACATACTGCAAAAAAAAAATTAGCATCTAAAATAGTTAGAGTTTGGAAAAGATTTCGAAACAATGGTGTGCAAACTAAAATGGGTTATTGGCGAACATAAATGAAGAATTAAAATGAAAGATATAAAAACTTGAAATGTGAGCATGGGTTGTTATATCCTATATGTTCTGTCAAGTTGACATTTTATTTATACGCGATGATTTATGTATCATTTCATGCAAAAATAAATGCATCATTAATATAAAAAAATATAACTCTTTAATAAAATATATTCCTTTAATGAAATACAATTCTTTGATAAAGAGTTACAACTTTATGAATACATCCTCTTATATATACATTTTCATATATTTTGAAAATATTTCTTATAATTTTTTAAATAATAATAATATAATAATAATAATACAAAAGTTATCTATATAAAACAGTTTGTAATTTTGTATGCAAACACGTAGCAAATATTAATTAGAAAAAAACCAAGACATCACAAATTAGAGATGCCAAATGTTGCTAAAATGAAGTAGCCATACATATAGCGAAGCCTAATAATTATTAGAGGTACTTAGGTTCCTAGAGTGTTCCTCGTTTATTTATTAATTATTATTATTCCTAATATGGAATTTGAGGGACATATAGTACCCTGCTATTTTAGCCATCTAAATCAAAGATGAACATTCCTTGTTGCTCAAAAATTAGGGAGGACACATGTCACCTCTCCAAGGTACCCTTTTTGAAGTGGTTGAAATTCTTCACACACTTCTTTACAGCCCAACTTCATAATATATTCCACTTCGGCCACGGGATTAAATTCACAATTTTTTTTTACATAAAAAAAAACTTTCGTTAACGAAAATGGCCGAACCATACTTAATAAATATTAGAAAGAATATTAGATCTAAATCTAAGAAAAAAACTACACAATCATTATATTAAATTATAAATTAAGAGGATGCGTAATATTCAATTACAAAGAATTTTAAAAAAAAAACAAAAATGGCATTAAATCTCTTTTATTTTTAATTATACGTAAAAAATATTGCAATATAATGAGATATTAATTTTTTTTTCTCTAGATTTTTTAAATTTGAAAATATTTCCTTACATGAAAAATTCCTCTTGTTGTACATTTGTTTAAAATCTACACTAACATTATCAAAATGCTCATAAAGAGAAATCAAACCACAAAAGAGAGAAATTAACCGCACTGAAATTATTTGAGATCTTAGATCTAGATTTAAAAGGATGACGGAAACCTAGAGAGAAAAAAAAGATAAAAGAAAGCAGAGAAGGGGAAATATAAAAGAAGAGACCGGTAAGAAAGACGAAAATAGGCGGCCACCACCTAACGGATTGAGCAGTGGCGATCACCCTCCAAAAAAGTCAATCTCTAATTTTTCTGCCTTTGGGAGCAGAGAGAGCGAACCAGACTCGAGAGAGCGCTAATTAAATTCACATTTCAAATTTGTTTACCTATATATGATTTATTTATCTATTTGTCTTCTTCATATATCTACATATGAAAAAAATTGTTTTCTCTTGTAATAATAAGAGTTTAATCACTACAACAATCATAATTTTTAGCATCGGCGTTATCGACGGCTAAGCCAACGCTAAAAAGCCGTGATAAAAACAGGCGTCGCTAATTATTAGCGACAGTTCCCGATGCTATCAATAATATTAAACAAATAATAGCGACGCCCGGCCGTCGATAATATTACGAGTCAATTTTTTTTTTAAAATAATTTTACTGACGCCACAGCCGTCGATAATAATGCATTACAACAATGTCGAAGTTTTATTAAAAAAAAAGTTAAGGATGTTAGGGACGGCTAAGCCGTCGGTATGGGTGGCAGAGTTGTTAATTTTTTTTTTTAATATGGAAGATAAAAACATGTTTTCAAATTAAAAATTATAAACCTGTTTAAAATAAGAAATTCAATTCAAAACCAAAATTATTCAAAAACACAACATATGAAAATACATTATAGAAACGTAAGAAATAAGAAAATAATGCAGGTAAAGCAAATGTATGATGAAAACAGAAACAATACTAATCGTAGTCGTTTTCTTCGTGGTCAGAAGAAGACCCATCATCCAGGTGGGTATCAGTAGGAGTAGGACCATCAACAGTAGCGGCAGGTGGGGGCCGAGGAGGGCGAGCTGATGATGGTGGTGGAGGTGGCGGCAGAGGCATCGAGGAGGAGCTACCGCCCATCTGCTGCATGAAAGTATACGTCTGGGAGACGGTACTCTTCCACCGATCGAACTCTGCCAACTGCGTGTCAATAGTGGTCTGGAGGCGAGTCACGTCGGTCTTGTACCGCTTCTTCCAAGCTTTCATCTCTCGCTTGTATGCATCAGCCTGTTGCCGGATCTCCCTGTTCATCAAGGTGATATGCTCCCTCGCGTCAGGTCCACTGCAAGTAGAGACGTCTTCCGGATCAACTAGTCGAGGCGCGGGCCTTTTCGGTACCTTACCCTTTCCGTAAACCTGCCCTTGCTTCTGACTGCCAGAAACCCTATCCCATACCTCATCCTCATCTATGGGAGGGCCCGATGGTTCTCCTGCAGCTATACGGGCGGCCTGTTCGTCCTCAAGGCGCTTCATCTCAGCCTTGTGTAACTCCTACGAAAGACATATATAAACAATTAATTTATTAAACGAATGTACAGTATTCACTATCATATGCTCGGAGCGCTCATCAACATACTGCCCACGATCCTTTTTCTTGGTGTGGGTCCGCAGAAATACCTCACTCTGCATGGGTTCGCGCCCAAGCTTTATCGCATGTGATCAGACATTCGGATAAACAGTATAAACACTAACCAAATAATGAACTGAATGAGTCTTTAAAGAGTTTGAGAAATTACCATCTTCTTCGAGTGGCCGGGTAAGTGATCGATCCCTCGGTGTGGAGTGATCCACCCGTGCTGGAAGCACGGTTGGATTTGTTAGCCCTCCGCATCGCCTGATACTCTGGTGAGGCCCAAAAGTCCACATACCACTTCCAGATGTCGTCAGGGATCCAATGGTGGGGAGCTCCTTTCTCACGGATGTTGTGTATCAACCCCCGATGACGCTTGGCCGCCCTAGCCTCCCAAGCCTTGCGCATGTTGGCCTCATCGCCTTGCAAGAAGCTGGATCTCTTTTGCAAATTACACGACGTTACATGTTAAACAAAGTAATTACATTAAAAGAAACAGTGACTATAACTAAAAGAAATAGTAAATGTAACAAATTGATAAACATAAGTAGGTTTACTCGCCACTCTTCCCACCAGAATTCGATCGCCATTTAGGTGCTTGGCTGAATAGGGGGCATACCACTTGTAGTGCTCCATGAAGACGTTCGTGATCTCTTTAGTTCCTCTTCGAACATCATCCCAACTATTCCAATGACATACAATTAAACAAAGCATTTACAATAATATTTGATGAAACTATAGGGACATGCAGAGTAATTTAACCTTAAATGAACCATAAAGCAAAAAATAAGACTAACCAGTCATGGTCGTCCCAAAGAAGCAACGGGCGGGGGTCCGCTGTAGCGGAAGCCGCAGCCTCCGTATCATCCTCGGCCATATCAGTATCTGTGGTTGGTGTGTTGGCTGGGGCTGTGACCGCTGCGCCTGCGGGGCACCATCTGTTTCGGACGACTAAACTCTGGAGCTTGGTGTCGGGATCATAACCATCTGAGATAATCCCGCAGACTGTCTACCGGTGGCTACAAAGGGTGGGGTGATGGTAGCAGTAGTGGTGGTCGTAGCGGTGGGTGTAGATGTCGAGGGACGAGATGCGACCTCTAAATTAAGTCGAACACCTGTATTCTTCCTCGGCCTCCCTCTCCCTCTGCTAGCAGTGCCACGTCCCCTGCTACCATCCTTCGCCATGGATCCTGCATGAGATAACATGAAAAGCTCGTTAGCCAAATATAACATTTAATTAAGCATACAATTAACAACTAAATGTACTTTGGTTATAAATTTAAATACTGTAGATGTGCATTTAATTTATTCGGATTCATTGGATGAATGACCAGAATCAAATTTATTCTGGTCCTCATCGTCTGTGTCTTCTTCAGTTCCTCTGTTGTAATCATTATCTGACTGTCTATTCGGTGTACTCGTTGGAAAGTTGATTATTTCAACCACACTAGCGAGGGAGGCAAGGACTTGCGGCATATCTGTATCAGTTACAATTCTAGCAGGAGTTTCCTCATGACTCTGAAATGGTTCCTCTTAGGTTTGTTCCTCGTGAGATTCAACCATACCCCTTGGTTTGCCATTTTAAAATAAAAA
>JASCZI010121080.1:18506-37153 GCA_036250425.1 Stylosanthes scabra | reverse complement strand
AAACAACCCTCTAAATATTATTAAATATCTAAAAAATCAAACTAAACTTTATGTATATACGTAAATGAGGCGGGGCGGGTAACGGGGCGGGGCGACCAATACCCATACCCGCCCCATACCCACGCGACCGCCCTAAATACCCGCCCCATTCGGAGCGGGGCAGGTCGGGACGGGGCGGGGCGAGCCAGATTGCCATCCCTATTTATTCCCAAGAATTCCTCTTCCCTCAAAGGCTCGTTTCTTAATTTTGGATTGAACTACAGAACTCGCTCATTTCCTTTTTTCTTTCGCTTTTCTCCTTCATTTCCCCTTCCTATTTCAAACCTTCATAATGATAGCAAACTCTAACATAGTATAATTATCTTTATATGCGTTAGTTTCTTTAAGGTTGTGCTTTGGTCTGAGTAGGGGTGTCAAATGGGCCGTGATCCGCCGGGCCGGCCTGTTTAACCCATAAAAAAAGGCGATCCGGGCTAGAATTTGAAGACCGCCACAATAAGTAAACCCGTCTAACTCATCCCGTTTAATCCGTAAGCTTTGGTGGGCGGGGCGGGGTGGGCTAGTCCTCCGGACCTCTTTTTTCCGCTCTTTTTTTAAAAATTAAGAAAATAATTAACTAATTAATAAATTATAATTTATTGAAATTTTGGTGAAATTATATTAAGAAAACAATGTTTAATTGTAGAGAAAGTCTTAGTAGACAATAGGAAGTCAATATCATTTTTTATTTTTTTTCTCTTTTCTCTTTTACCACTCATTATTTCCCTAATTACACTAATTGGCTCCCTATTAGTCCCCTAACGTTGGTTTCGTAGCATTATTCTTAATTATATGTTTTGGATAATATTTAATTAAATATTATAAATTATTGAAATATTTCTGAAATTATATATTTTTTAAATAGATTTAATTTTTTTTAAAAAAATTATTTAAAAAAATCACGCGGGGCAAGGTGGGATTTCAAGACCGCCATAATAGGCGGGACGGGACGGGCTGGCTCCCCTAAGGGCGGGTTTTTGGCGGGGCGGGGCGGGTTAGCCCGTTTAACACCCCTAGTTCTAAGATTGGTACTGAGAGACTGATACTTGTTGACTGGAATTGGAGAAATGGACTAAATTTAATTTGTGCATTATGTTTGGTTTAAAATTGACTAAATTTAGTTGTGTTTCAGTATCATGTTTGATTTAATAAAAAGTTGGAGAATTAAAACTTATCAATAACCTAAATACCTCTAATTTTACACAAAACCCTAATAAGATGCAATCAGTCCCAAATTTGAAATCACCTTCTCTTGACTCTGTAAACAATCGTGTTCTCTGCTTCTTCAAGTCGTTGTTCCTTCCTCTTCAGAGTTCATATAAGTTGCAGCCGGCGAAGCGCGTCGCGCCTGCCGTTCGCGTTGACGTCTCCGTTCTCTGTTCTTTTGCAGGCTCACATCGACGGTTTCAGCACCTCTGCGACTATTGGGTTTGGTCGGTGTAACGCGGGCCTCTGCCTTCCCCGGTCGATTCTGCCTAACCGGAACTCCTTCACCCCTTCGTCATTGCTCCTAGGTTAGTAAGTTTTAAGCTCGGTGGTTAATGTTTCCCCTATCCCCTTCGAGTATGGAAATGGAAAATGAAATATAGAAATTGATATGAATTCTGTTTATTTTGAAATTTGTTTCTATTGGATCAATTGAGTCCTTCTTTCTCTTCGTCTGCATTGAATTTTAATTTTGGTAATAAGTTGTAATTCAATTTAAAATGGATACTTGTATTAATGTGCTGCTTTGATACATGGTTTTTATTTTGAGTTATGAAATGATTTGACATATGGATTGACAGATTATGTTTTTTTTGCTTTGAATTAAAAACTTATTTGCAGAAGTGTCCTATATGAAAACTGAAAAGTAGTCAAAACAGAAGAATTATAGGGAGAGAATAAGTAATCCTATCAAGGATTTTTATGTTTGAAAGTTCAGAATTGAAGACATAAAATAAAGAGGATAATATAGTTTATTATTTGGTGTTATTTAAATTAAGGTGTAATTAACTATTCATGTATACTTGTTTTTAGAAAGATTGGTTTTATTCTCGATCCAAACGGGGAGCGAAGTGACAAGTCTAAGATCCTAAGTTAATCCCTTCGACAATGCCATCAAGACTAACTAGGATCCAAAAGTACAATTCCAAAACAAAAATACATCAAAAGACAAGATCATAACATAAACACCCTATTTAGCTCAACACCAAAATACCATCACCTGAAAAACATAAAAAAAAAAATAGAATGAAACACCCAAGTCATAACGCTCTACATCAAACAGCAATCTCCACAAGAATGATCACCAATCTAAAGAACTGATTTGTACGAAAACTCTGCAAAAACAACCCACGCTAAAAACAGAACCACCTGAAAACTATTAGATTCAATTCTTCCCCTTTCCTGAAAACTCTCCATACACCACTCTACAACCAGCTGAAATACTTCATATCTTTAACTTTTTAAGCCTACTCTTATTCGCCTTCTCCTTTCTCTTTGCTTCTCTTCTTTTTAATTCCCGAATCTCATTAAGCTACTTTAAACTAGACATAAAATCTTCTTCATCATCGGAAACACTCGGGCCATTCACCACTATTGGAGTTGTTCGACGCTCACTTCTATCTGACTTAGAAATCATCACCGGCATTTTCGCTTCTTCCTCCTTCCTTTCTGAGTCAAGCTTCTTATCATAAACTATTCATGTATATTCCAAGAATTCTTTTAATTTATTGATTCATTATATAGTTCCTATAATACTCACAATGTCAAGTGATGATGTGTTCGAGAGCTTAATTTCTCTGTTCCACCTTGTGGGTGAGAATTGAGAAATACTACTTTCAGAATTACAAGTTCTTCATTTAGGATGGCTCAAATTCCCAAACAGTGATGTATTTTTCATCATTTCTTTAGATTGTCACTCTATTCCGATCCCTTTTTTTCACTTCTATTATCTTCTTTATTTCCCCTTCATTTATCTTATGACATGTTAGGTAAAAATTGGTCATGACTACCATTTTCTAAGTGGAGTCTACTCACTTGGTCTGAACTTTTCTTGCTATTATAGCTTAAATGTATACATATGCTTTGTTGGAGATCTTTTAAATAACAATTATTTTCCTTATACTCATCAACTTGGCGCTGTTTGTGATTACTTCCTTTGCCGTTGAATTTACAGATTTGAGAATTTAAAGAAGAATAAGGTCTCAAGATATATCATCAAGAGCTAAAAGGTATACACATGATTCGTCCGAGAGTGGCAATTCTAGAACAAATGGCGAACGTTTTTGTTAATGTGGTTTGAGAGCTTCGTTGCAAGTTTCAAAAAGTTTGGCAAATCCTGGGAGAAAGTATTATTCTTGTCCAGCAAGGAGATTTAATTGGTTTAGGTGGGTTGGACCTGCTATTCACGGCATAACGAGGCTTGGTGGCCAAAATTTATGAACGAGATCCGGAAGAACATAGGAATGACTCGGGTACAAACTTGCACCTCCATGAGAGGGTTGTGAAGATTGAGAATGATTGTATAATACTTAAATTGTTAGTTTGTATGAACATTATAAGGTTTGTGTTTTATATGTTTATGATGTTAGTGTTGTTGTTTAAATTTTTATGTGACTATATAGTCTTACGTAATCAAGTAGAAACTCTTATGTGGGGTCAAATGTGTGGTGCCGGTGATGATGTTATGAACAAATGTGTACTAAGTAATGATTTTTGGCACTTAATGGAGAAACTCATTTCCTCTATTCATTCAATTTTAATATTATCAAATATCATCTCTTCAAAGACATGGCTCCCTAAAAATAATCTGCATATGTAATCATAAAGTATCTTGACTTATTAATATAGAAAACCTGAAGGTACTATACCACAAGACATAGAAAACTTAAAAAGCTTAGAGGTACTGTATCTTTCAAATAATTTAACTGATAGGTACAAATCCTTCTATTCTGGGTCTATTATGTAGAATTTAACACTTCTTGAAATAGTAGCAATGGCGTCTTTACAAGATTTGTACATATTGTTCAATCAATTAAATGGTTCCATTCCAGCAGAACTTGACCTTAGCCACAATTATCTCAATGGTAGTGTATCCTTTTTCTGTCCACTATTAAAGGTAGATAACTTGCTTTGTCTAATTTGGATCTTAGCACCAATAATCTTTACTATTATTGTGAACAAGAATCTGCAAAGTTCAAGGAAAAATTTGAATGATTACTTCCTATTCTATTAAGCATTAAGTAAACATTGAACAAAAGCAGGATATTACTTTGAAATATAAAGCATCCAACTCAATACCAAAATATATATGGCTGCAAATAGACATCATGTCTCAGATTTTCTTACAAACACAAAATACAGTTAGACACTACTCAAAGTCTTGAAATGAAATAAGTTGCAATTCATGTCAAGTTCAGTATGTTGACTTAGTTCATATCTGCACTAGTAATCATAACTCCATCGAGAATGTCTTGTGCAAGTGTGGTCAATTGAACGTCCATGAAGTCCAAGAAAATCTTCTCCAACTCTGATGTGGATTTTTATCTTCACCACAATTCGAATTGCATAATGATTTGCACATCCAAACTGCTCTAACTTCTCACCCATCTTTATGTCGGAATTCTTCCCGGAGATGATATTAGCAAGGATTTGGACGTGCTCCTTTTGGGTCACAGTTGACTCATGGACTTCATTAGCCATCCTTTTCAAGATGTCCACCTGCTTCATCTTCTTCCAGTTAGGCTATTGTGTGATCCACTGGGCTCGGCAGAGGTAGTTATTCCCTGCCCCATATTACCTTGTCTCTAAGAAGGCGCATCAGCTGTTGGGGTTGATGACATGAAAAAAGTCATCCAAAACTGGTTCTTCCTCTTTAGGTTCTACATCAACTTGCTCCTCAGCGTCAAATCTGCCAATTGTGGCTGATCCAGTTGCCTTATCCTTTCTGAAAATCCTGCCAAGTCGATGGAACATCAGAAAAGGCTTGCCGGGAGTGTAGAATTTTTTCGGATGAGCCTGAAATAAAACAGCAAAGTAAATTAATAACCCAAAGTTTTTTGATGATTTTTACGGTGATTTTTACAATATGCTGCTAAGTTTTTTGATGTAGCGCAGTTTGGATCCAATTGCCACTAAATAGGTACATTTGTCAGTTTTTGAAAATTTAGTGGCAGTTCATGTTGCAACCGCCTCTAAACGTAGAGCTTGTGGGAATTTAACAACGATTTTTGTTAAAACCTCCACTAAATAGATTAAAAAAAAAACTTACCTATATATTTATATATGCTAATAACTTTTTTTAAATACGTTTAAAAGTAATAATTTTTTTAACACTTTTAAGATAACTTTTATGGTAAAACTCGTAAAAGAAATTAGTATATGTTTTGAATTTTTTTTTGCAAATTTTCAAGATAAAATTTGTTGCAAGAGAAACATAAATAATTATATAAAATTATAATAAAAAAATTTACATGTTAAAAATAATATTTCATATCACTCAGATATAATTAATTAAAAAGTGATGACATCAATTTTTAGAGTTAACAAAATATCTTTTATAAATAATAAAAAAATATAAATCACAATTTAATTAGTTCTTTTATTGAAAAATATCAGTAATTAAAATTTGTATCATTTCAAATAATATACAATTTGTATATTATAAAGATTTATATATATATATAATTAGTTGTATTAGATGTATTAATGTTGAGTTGGCTTGGTGAAAAACATACTAAACATAAGGAACTTAGACTCTTTATCGCGGTTTGAATCCCTTCCAAGATAACTTTCATAATTTATTAAAAAAGAGAGAACCCAAATATAATGCAGTAATAAAACAGATGCACCGTAGATGAATGTAGTACATAAATCAGTGTAACTATTATATTTTCAACAAGGAGTCATACTCAGCATATTACGGCGATTCGTAAAATAAAAATTATTTTTTGGCACACATATATGCCACTGTTAATAAAATCGCCGCTAAATTGCCATTATCTGACATAAAATCCGCTAGTTTTTTTTATCTCGGTGCCCACATGCATGGCCATGGCAGTGTAACTGTGTTAATGTATATATATTTATGAACCTGCTGCGGTGCTGCCCAATGAAAGCAACGTGATATTAATATCTGCACAACTTAATTATTAATTATTGCATTAAAATAAAATAAAATTAAAGCCATGTGTATGTGTTCATGTATAATTCATGCATGTATGTATTGATGTATAGCATTAAAAGTTTTAAGAGGAGTATATTCATATCATCATCATCATATATATAATACAGTTTCTGTGTATGTGTAACGCTTAATAGTTACTGCCATTGTGTGCAAACTTTCTGAATTCTGATAAAAACTTGTACATATATAATTGAAGCTATAAGGTAAAGAGCAGTATGAGTATCATATGAGATCACAAATTATTAGTTTATAACATATCAACTAGCTTGTATAAAAAGATATTAAAAAAGTAAAAAACACTTAACAACAAAATTCATATACTAATAGCCAATTATATAATTACATGAACCCCTCTTTCAAAAAACTATTTTTTAAAATACACTATTTTTAAACTATTTACTTAAATGCCACTATTTTGCAATCGTGGCAATTGGTGGCCCTTCTCAGCCGATGACATGCATACTTTTACTTATTTAAAAAATATGCCTTAATAATTTATATTAAATCATTATAATATAATATTTATTTTAACATGGTTAGTTGGTTATACAATAAAAAAAAGTAGTAATTTTAGAAGTGGTTAATATAAAATAAAAATAATAATTAAATAAACATAAAATAATATTTAATAAAATATTTTAGACTGTATATATTAAATAAAAAATATAATATATCGTTATATAATATATATTAAAAAATATATATATCATATAACAAAAATCAACTTGACCTGGTGATAGTGAGGTTATTCTATTATTCTTAGGCCCCTTGGTTCAAATCCTACATAATACAAATCTTTCAAATAAGCAAAAATATACATGTTGATATTTATATTTTTTTTAATAAAAATAAGGTGTACCAAAATATACAAAAAAATATTATGTTCGAGTTTTAGAAATAAATAACCAAGAGAATATTTTTTTAGAACGATTAACAGTATTAAAAGAAAAAATTTATTCTTTAAATTTCTCTTATATCTCAATTAATTTTTTATATGTTTTTTCTTTTGTTTTTATGGTATTCATCAACTTGACATGTTCATGTCCAAAACTATTTTATTGAGTTCTATTTACATATTTCAGTATAATAGAAACTAACATTACTTTAATAATAGTAAAAATTTTACTGACTACACTACTTTAAAAAAATATTGGTTAATTAAAGTTATTAAAATTATTTTATTAGTGAAGAACTAAAAAATTTTACCATTAAGAAAAACATCCTAATAATAATAATAATAATAAATGGTTGTTTTTACTCACAAAATTTATAATATTGAAAAATTGTTTGGCAAAATTAATAATTTTAATTTCATTCATAATTAGATTTATTAATATTATTTTGAACTTCCATGAGTAGAAAAATTAATTTACTCAATTTTTTAAGGTATTATAAAACTAATTTTTTATTATAAATAAATTAAATATGTGATCAACCTCTTAAATTTTTTATGGAGTTAACTAAAAAAAAAAATAACCATGAAAGATTCGAAAATAAAAATATTCATGAAAAATTCAAAATTATGACAAAATTATCTATGAAAAATTCAAATGACAAAAGTATCCATGAAAGATTCAAAATTATGACAAAAATACCTAAAAATTATATAGCTAACTAAGCATTAACATTCATCGGAAATTATTTTTAGATATTTTTGTCACAAATTTTAATCTTTCATGGATATTTTTATCATTTGAATCTTTTATGATTATTTTTTATCGATTTTAAAATCTTTCACGGTCAGTTTTGATAAATTAACTTTTTTTTTATGAATAAAAATATATTATAGTTGAATAATAAAAAAAATAAAATGGCAACTGCTTCATACCCTAGCTACTTGAACATTAACCAATGGGCATATCTACCCAACTGTGATGAGTGATGATTCCTGTGCATCTTCCAACCCACCATCACCACCACCATTATATATCTTCATCAGAGTCTCCACTGACATTGCTTTGGTGCAATTCATCTGCCTCTCTCTTTTCTCTGCAATGTTACAACTTGCATTATTTGCATATATATATATATATATATATGCCAAAAAAGAATTATATATTAACCCTCATGAAAAACAAAATCTTTTTTCTTTTTCTATCTTTTTTCTTTCTAAATTAAAGGACGTGACAAGAGACATGGGACCATGCATGATGCATACAAAAATACAATAGTGGTGCCCTTTCCCCACTTTGTCACTTTCTTGCATCATATAATTTCCAAACTCATTTATTAATAAGTGCAGTCAAAGAATAATGTTTTATTACTTACAAATACATCACTAGCCCCCTCATCTGTCCTCTTGCCTCCTCTTAATTATAAGAAAATGATTTTTTGTTTTGGTTTAATTTTTTTTTTTTTTGGTTGTTAATATATAAATAGTAAGTATTACACTAAAGAGAGAATAGCAGCAGCATAAAAGGAATTAAAAAGAAAGTCTTATTATGAGAGTAGTTTTATGAGCTATTTAAGCTACTTCTAGATATAGGTAGATATTTTCAATCAAAAGTTGTACTGTTGTAAGCATTCATGGTTAACTAACAGAATGATTCGGTCAAGTAATACTAAAGAAACTAACTTACGTGGGTAAGTAAATTTATTTTATTGAAATAAAAAAAAATTAATTTATATCAATAGAAAATTTTAAGGTGTGTTTGATTTATATTTTCTATTTTTAATATTTTATATTTTCTGTTTTTAGAATTTTATAAATAAAAAATAGATAAAATCAGTAAATGTAATTTTATTATTTTATTAATTTTTCTTTTCCGTTGTACGCCTTTTAAATCCCCATCGTCGCGTCCTCTAATGATTGTCATGGCGGTAATTAAAGGACGCATTGATGCTTTTGCGAACACTGCAGTTAGTGCAACATTAATTGCTAGAAATTTCCTTTCTATTCCATGTTCGATACCCACATGTATAAGTCACAAAAAAAAAACACTTTTAATATCTTGCCTCATTACTTATTTTCTTAACCAAGATTATTTTAATTTTTACCAAATACCCAATGATAAGTTGTGTTAGAATCGGAGAGAAAATAAAATCGAAAACGATAATGTTGGCCTAACCTATTGTTTTTTCTATAAATAAAATTATTTAATTTTTAATTGAATATATTAATTCAGTGATTGAAAATTTTTATATAATACACTAGATATACAAAAAGTGTGGATTGGTCAATTATGGTAGAACTTCAACCCACGCTATAACAACCCATACATCAATTCGTTCTAAATTTGATTATACTTGCTGCGAATCAGATTGACAATAGGTTGAATCGAATTGGATATCCACGAATAAAGTTACTATTACCACCCAGGAACATGTGAGTTAAATTGTCAATTTTAATTTTGTATAATATAAAATTTTTTAAGTCAAACTAATCTCTCAATAATGTCTTAATTCAACATGAAAAAAAAGAAAGTTAAAAAGTTTATTTTATTGAATTAAATATTACCTTTCCTCCCTCACCATTTCTTTTTTATAAATATAAATTCCCTTTCCCCCTTGTCCTAAATCATTGAAGCTCCAACATATTTTCATTTATTTATTCACTCTCTCACTCTCACTCTCACTCTTTTATTTTTGCAGTACAATTCTTTCTCTTTCTCTTCCTCTTCCTCCTCTGCTTCACCCTGTTTCCACTCTCTTCAGCACCCAACAATTTCTCTTCTCTTGTCTTCTCTTGTCTTCTCTGAATCGAAGAATGTATGCAGAAACCGGTCTTCTCTTCCCTCAGATGCAGAATTTCTCTCATCACGACCTTCATCAACTCGACGAGTATTGCAATAACTTCAAGTCTATTCCTTCATTGGTAACCTTACTCTCTCTCTCTCTCTCTCTCTCTCTCTATCTCTGCATTTTCTTCACGCTTTTCTCCTTCTAATTAGCAAATTTCGTTACTTTCTGTTTCAATATGACTTGCTTTCTCGTTTCTTCAACTAAAATTAATTCAAAGTTTACTTCTTTTTTCTTTATGAGCTTCTGTCTCTGTAATTTGTAGTTCCAATTTGAAGTTATAAAAGGAAAATTGAAGTAACACATATGCTTCTTTTTCATGCTCATATAGTAGAAACAGCTGGAGTTGGATTCAACATTCATGTGGTGGATCTTATTAAAAGAGGAAAAAAACAAGAGAAAGTGAAATTAAGAAAACGAGGGTTTAAATTGGGAAATATTTCTATTTTGTTTTGGTTCCGTGTTGTGCAATATTTCCTCTTAATATTTCCTTCTTTAGAGTTTTATGGTGTGAACTGTGAAAGTGTGAAACTCCAAGTTGGGTTTGTCTTTTTGTGTGCCGCACTGAGGGAGATTAGTGATGAAAAAAGCTTCTTATTCCCCTTTTTTTCTTCTTTCTTTAATGTATGATGCTTAACTAAGTCATTTTCTTCATGCTATTGTCTCCCACTAATTATAGTTAACTTCCTTTTTTTGCTCTTGTTAAATACAAACATCATGTGGGTAGGTTGTTTCCAATATGCTGTTTTTGGTCACTGATATTTTCAAACAAAGGCTCTTAGGGAAAGGGCTTTTGTTAACACCTTTTCCCCCCTCTTAATTCCACCTCATTAGTGAACCACTCACTTGTAATATGATTAAGGGATTCACAAAATTAGATTAAGTTTTTTAAGCTGATCATATAAGTGGTAGTTACCATAAATTTCTTTCAACCGGGTTCCTTCATGTACACGAAATTTTAATGTGTTGGTTATTCTTCACAATGAAAGTTTCTATCTATAGTCTGCACATAAGTTGTAGTGAAGTTTGTTCTAGATGAGAATCGATCCTCTTAATTGGAAAATTCACTTGATCATGTCTTGTGTGGATTTCCACCTCTGATTGCATACTTTGTTTATTAATGGTAAAAATTCATACTTGAAATGATGAATGGATGTTAGCCTTTGAACTTAAAACAAACTTACCTTAGACAGTATAAATTTAGATAGCCTGAGTCTAGCTGGCACTTGCTTTCTTTTTTGTGCACTGTGATTCTGTGAAGTTTCAGATGAATATGGATACATGTTGCAGTTATGCTAGGCTTCTGCCTTTTTTTGTATGAATATGGGTTTATGCTAAAGGTTTGAAACCATGGATTTAACCTAAAAAATAATTTTTAGATGATTTATGAGAGGTATTAGTTTTTAATGACTTGGCAATGTAAAATTGATTTATTGTGCATAAAAATTTATACTGACAGAGTAAAAAAAAATGAAATAAAGACAAGATTCTAAATCTTAAAAATAAAAAACAAAATGAAATAAGTTAATAACATGTAATTTTGTAGTTATAAAAACAGATTTTAACATACAATGAAAATAAAACCAACATTTATGACAGCATAGAATTTTTCATATTTCTTCTATAGTGCTTGAAGCTAAGGCCCTTGCTCAAGTCTCTTATGGGCGTATAGCTTTTTCTTTCAACTCATTATCCCTGATAGATTCTCTGTCTGTCTTTCTCTCTTTTTTGTTTTCCCCTTTCTGAAAAAGTTGAGGAAATTTCCCTATTTGTTCTAAAATGCCATCTATAAACCGTGTTATGGTAAGATGAAGATGACATGCAATTGGAATCTTTTGGCCATACTAACAAATTCATAATACAGACAGCTGCTTTAAGAACAAACTTTAACATAATGGAACTTCTTTAGAAAACTTTTGGCATCTTGATCTAAGGGAACTTATCTTAAATCAAGGTCTTAGCATTAGTAAGTTATAACATGCTATTGAAATTGAACTAAGCTTGAACAAATCATTGTTGGAAGCAAGCATTAAATGCTATAGTTCATTCCTTAAGTGTTTCTTGTTACACTTTGTTTACATTTTCCAAAATTTTTATCTGTTATCATAATTTTGTTTTCTAATGCTAAGTAGATATTCTAGTTCTGTCTGTTTTTTGTGTTATTTTTTCCTCCATTTATTTGTAAGTATCAAGCTCAAAACAAGAGGAGCACGATACCAAGGGTCTCACAGCATACACCAAAATTAGGAGAAAATAATTATAACAATCTAAGTAAATTGCACATGATAAGACAATATTTCTACCTCATTACAAACAGAGCTTAGATATTCCAATTTGATGAGTCTATTTTCTGTGTTCTAAAGCTAACATTTGACCATGAGTAATATAATGTCTGTAAAACTTTTTACATATTTTTGCTCACTTGTTTTGGTTACTTCCCTATCTTTAATGCAGGGTGACCCTGTTCAATCTTCTGTCATGTTGGAGTATGATTTGGCAGCAGAGGGTGATCTGTTCAAAGCACCAGAACCTATTTTTGAGGAGTCATTCACGAACCTTGATCCTGTGACGGCAGCCATCTCAATGATATCTTGTGGGGAAGATGTCTGCTCGCAGGGACTAAAATCCACTGATATCGATGTTCTTCAAAAGGAACAACTTCTGAGTGATGTATTTTATGAGTGCGAAAAGGATCTCTTAGAAAAGGCAGCAATAGACTTGCCGTTCTCTGAGATTCTGGAAATCAAAGTTCCTGTTCTTAACACTGAGAACTCAATTGAAGAAAAGAAACAAGTTCTAGACTTGCCGCCGTTACCAAAGAGTGTCAGTTCAGGAAGTTTGAGCTCAATGGACTGGATGCATGGAGCTGCTATGAAGCCTGCTTTCCTTGATGTCCCGGGAATAGATTTTGATGAAGTTTATGGCATGCGGAGATCATTTAGTGAGGGAGATATAAAGGTATGCACTAATTGATTGATTTTTACTTTTCAAGGCGTTACTTATCCATATTTTGCAAGATATAAAGGTATCCACATTTTATAATCACAGTGATATATACATATGAATAAATCTATGTGTATCATTGTACACACCTGTACACACCGTTTAGCAACACGGAAAAATGTAAAACACTGCATGCCATATATATAAGCTATCTGAAAAACACTGCAACCGTGTTAGAAACTTCATATTTTGACTAGATTTGGTTCATTTGGATTTCTACTTCTCTCTCTATGTTTGGAGGAATATATTAACATTTGCCTCAATGTTCCAAAATCTGCTATAACCAGAAATTATAAGCCAAAATACAATGAATTCCTCGAAGAGAATATTATCCATGTGATTGATTCATTTCTTGGTTAAAAGTTTGGACTTCGGTATAATGCAATGCTTGCATGCTTAAATATTTGACAATTCACCTCCACCTGAAATCATCAGTAAGTTTTGAAGTCTTCTTAACAACCCATCCGTCCCTTTTGTGACATGCAGAAATAGTACGCTTCTTCCAGGAAATTATGCTTCCTTGTATAGAGTCACAAACAATTTATGCATTAATTTCTCACTAGTTATTTACTTGAAATATGATTTGACACATCACTTAACTGGATCATAAATTACATGTGATTGACAATGGTTTTTATGACAGACTTTAGGCAATGGCAATCTGAACATAGTCCAGTCTCCCCGTGAGAGGCATTTGCTTATCAGTAACTCCATCAAAGAGGAACGCCAAGAGAAGCTATCCAGATACAGGAATAAAAAGACCAAGAGGAATTTTGGAAGGAAAATCAAGGTACCTATAGGTTTAGGATTTGGCATCCTTGAAATCTTTATTAAATCTACATGAATGAAACACCTTGAAATATTGGTTTTCATTACCTTAAAAAGTTACATAGTATATTCAATAAACCTTAATCAATAGTTCTATTCTTTGTGCTTCTGATGTGTCATTTTTTTGTTGTTGCTGTTGCATAATTGCTGAAAAAGGGGTTCCTTAATATTACTAATTTACTACAAATTCGATTAAGGTTGGGTTCTATGGTTACAAATCTACCAATCTCATGGATGTCTTTTTCAATTATATTAAAAATGGTTTTTATAGTATTGCATGCCATTTAACATGCATCAAATTTTCACTGAATTTTTTAAAATCTATCTAAAGATTCAGAACTCAACTCATGATGTTCTTTGTGTTCAGTATGCTTGCAGGAAGGCTCTTGCTGACAGCCAGCCAAGAATCCGCGGAAGATTTGCAAAAACCGAAGAATATGATACCAAGAGGCAATGACTTTCAACTGGTTCAGTAGGAAGAAAGTAGCTGCCAAGCTAATGTATATGATGAAAGCTTATATGGAAGAGCTAGGAGTAATATGTGCCTGGAAATTAAATATAAATGGTGGATTGTGTAAAACTGAACACACACTGCCAAAAGAAAAGGAACTCTAGCTCTAGTCTAAAAGAAAAATGAAAGAAAGAAGTAATCTAGCTCCTTAGGGGTAGCTCATCTCTTATCTGCTGTAATAACCTTTCTCTACAGACGCCTTCTAAATATGTAAATAGGTTTGTCGAATAAAAGAAGGAAAAAGAAAAAATGTTGTACTATATGTGATGATGGAATGGCAATGTTTGGTTTCGTTAGTTTCTTATTCTGGATACTGAAATTAATGTTACTAATGTCTCAGACTCTGTAATTTGTAGTATTTTTCATTATTTTCTCTCATCCCTTTTCAGCTTTTGATGTTCTTGTTCAGTTGTTCAGCCAATTATGTGATATGGAGATAGATATGTTCCCTAGATATTGGATTGGACCCGTAAGTGTTCTTGACATACCAAGATATCAATATAGGAAGAAGAAGGGATAAAAGTACACATGAATTATTATATGATAGAGAAAAGTATACATGAATTTTTTAATGACTCAAATGTATACATTAAATATTTTATCAATGCTCTATCTTTGGACAAAAGTACACATGAATTTTTGGCTCATTAAAAAATCCATGCGTACTTTTGTCCAACGATAGAACATCATGTGTATATTTGAATCATTAAAAAATTCATATATACTTTTAAGTTTTGTTCACCGTGTAATAATTCATGTGTAATTTTGTCTCTTCTTTCTACCAATATACGTAATACTAGGTCAAGTAAGTGATACGAATTTGTATCAACAGACATAAAGAATTATCAAATTTAGTCCGAACACGATAGAATAATCAATAAGAGGGAAATTAGACTTTATTCATTCTAAACATAACTAACTCATTACAACATATTTCTATTTATAATATAATTTCATAATCTAATTGGACTATAATCTCAATGACACTAATTCTATTAGTAAGTTACATATTTATAATACTTAATTACATGTCGAATATAGTATTTAAGATTGAACTTTACTTCTTTAACTTTTTTTTTTTTTGTTATCTTAGGTGAGATTCGAATCTAAAACCTCTTACAATAGGTGAGAGGGTAATGTCATATAAGGTGCAGCTCATCGGCCTTTATTACTTTAACTAATCTGGATAAACTGTATCCGAAATATGAATGCACTCAACACAATCCAACATAAAAGGAAAGAGTAATAGCTCAAATTAATCTAGAAAAAAATTTAGTCTAATATTTAGTTCTCAACAAATTTTAATCGCCAAAGTAATATCTATACTTTTATTTCGTTAAATAAGTAAGTGCCCACATATTACTTGTGTTATAAAAATGAGAAAATTTTGGAAGTCTATATATTTGGGAGCCGACGGGAGCTTTCATCAAAATCCTAATTCTAGCCCACTCTTTCTTCACCACCGCCACTACCACCACCTGTCCACCCACATTGCACCACCACTTCTTCTTCTTCTTTTTCTCCGTAGAGAATCTGAGAGTAAAAGGGAAGCCATTGTGAAGAAACAACAAGAACTACACTGTGAAGTTTTTGAGAGGGGGTGAATCAATGAATGCAAAAACTTTTTTGAAGCAGAGATAAAATAGCAGCGGAATCAGAAGATAAAACCCGATGTTTTGTCTCTTAATAAAAGGACATAATACTTAACAGAAGGACAGAACAGAAAATAAGAAGAAGGGTAGCAGAGATTGACACCACCATGTATATTGGTTCGGTTTTTCCACTTAAAACCTACGCCGAGTCTCCACCACTCACAATGGTAGAATTTACACCATTCTTTGCTCAATTACAATCACAAATGCTTGAGAACTCAAGCCACTCTCAAGATTAACAACACCTAAGTTTCATTCATTTAGGAGTTTTCTCTCACACATAAGCTTCAAATAAGCATAATTCTAGACAAAGAAAGAATAAAAGAGAATAATATAAATTACTTAATGTGAGTATGTATGAACTTGTAGTGCTCTTACTTGGTTTCTATGATGTTGAAATGTATCTCTTCTATTTATGGTTGCAGCCGACTTGGAGAACTCTCAAAATAGAGAAATCATAGCCGTTGATTTTTGCTTGTTCTTCACTCCAAGTTTGATCTAAGGTAATGTCTAAATCTTTGCATTTAGTTGAAGATCATTCCCCCCCCCCTTTTTTTATGAGATGAACGTTGTTGCTATGTTGTGCTTCCTTTTAATTTGAATTGTTTCTTCTTTTGTTGTATGTGTATATTTCTTTTCCATGCTAAATCAATAAATGCCAAACATTCCTTATTGACTAAAATAGTAACATTGTTGTCTTGTGTAGGGTTCTAAATCTTATGCATTACTCATTATAAGATCAATGGTCATTCTTTCCTAAATATTGCTATTTCTTTCTTGTCTTTTTCTATTAGTACCATTTTTTTCCTTTATGATCCTTGCTTCATTTTCAAATTTTTAAATCTAGTTTACTTTCATTGCTTTATTCATTTGGCCTGCAATACTAAACACACACATCAAACACATTTGCGCTATTAATCCATAATCCAACTAATGTATGTTTGTCATTATCAAATATTTAATATTAACTTTGAATTCGCACACTACTTTCGATTGAAAAATCGTTGAGCCGAATCCTAAACCAGTCTAGTCCATGATATGGATCGTTATGCAATGTAACCGGTGAGAACGGTCAAATCCGTCAAAACCAGTGAAAACCGATTTGATCGAACAAGGCAAACTTACGGCGCTCCAGCCTCCGCAAGTCCACGGTAGACCAGCACTATAAATATAGGCAAAACGAGTGGTGTAGGATTCGAACCCACTAGAGGAGGGATGTAGAGGAACACATTTTACCGGTGAGGCATGTGTAGCATTTGTTATACACGAGCTAATTATATTATATATTAAAACACAAATTAGTTATTTATATTATTTAATTATGAACGAACAAAGACTCGATGGTTGAACCTCTAACTCAGTGACTCAATAGCCTCATCGGTTCGATTGCTGGATCGATTCTGATAACTATGACTTGTAATACACAAAAGTGGCTTGTCAAGCCAATTATATATATTTGTTTAAATGAAGAAAAAAATGATGTTTTAACCCACGCTATGTCTTTTTTAGTAAACCAACCATTCTCCAAAAGATCCTACTTTTCTAGAATTATAAATTAGCGATTAGAATGAACAATTTAGAAATCGTGATAATGAATTCCCCAAATATATGGTATGGAATTTTGAAAAAAGGGGGGAGGGGAGAGGAATCCTTCTGAGCGAATCATATCTATTGACAATTAAAAAAAAAAACTGTTTATACTAAGAACATAGCATAACGACGGTCGGGAAAGTAAGCCCCCATCGTCTAGTGGTTTAGAACATCTAGCAATGGGAATTCGACTTTCCTTGGGGGTAGAGTATTACGAAAGGAAGTTGATCATGGATCAGCTAAAAGGAATCAAATTAATTCTTCTTGGGTCGATGCTCGAGTAGTTAATGGAGTCGGACTGTAAATTCGTCAGCAATATGTCTATGTTGGTTCAAATCCAACTCAGCCCAATAATTTTCTAATCCACCATAAAAAGATATAACCATTTGTTATTCTCCGGAAATGGACAATGTATTAAGATATGGGAGAAAAAAAATGTGATAAATCTTTAGGGATATTTATTTACAGAAAGGATCTAAAAATGTAAATTTTTTAAACCACGTCCAAATCAATAAATTTTATATTTATTTAATTTATTTTAAAAAAATCTTGAGGATGACTAATTAAAATTGTCTAACTAAAAGTTATTTGGTTAGGATATTAAAAGAAAGAGCATTGATATGGAATTAATGTTAGGGAACCAATAATTAAGTTATCATTTAAAATTTATATTAATTATCATTCGTAATTTATATATCCAACATTAAATTATCATCCAAAATTTATATGAATTATCATCCATATATGTATTGACTCCCTATTGGTCATAATATGTTGGTTCCTAGTTTTTTTAAAAGAAGTTGACCCATATAAAATTTTTAGGTGAATTCTATGGTGGTGACGAAAAACACCTATAGACGACACATGTTGATGGATAATAGGGTCGACTCAGGGCCCCACATCCTGGAATAATGTGCGTCATTACGGGGTAATTGTTGATCGGGGATTATGTTGCTGAGGTTACGGAATGATTAGAGCACTTCACTATGTTTGAGAGAATGGGTTGGTGGAACTGGGCTTTTCTAGCCTGTTATCACTAAATCCGTTTTCTTTTTTTGAGTGAACGCCGAAACCCCACGGCAGGGAAAAGAGGGGGGAAGATGTGGTGTAATGGGCT
>JASCZI010121080.1:6987-18410 GCA_036250425.1 Stylosanthes scabra | reverse complement strand
ATTGAAAACTGATGCATCAAGATAAGAAAAAGAATCACAAAACCAAAAAAAAAAAAAAAAAAAAAAATCACGTAAAAGAGTAGTTTCTTCCTTCCAATTGCGAAGAAGAGGTATTAGAATGAAACTAGAGTACTAATCTCGCGTTGTGAGGGTGTTATATATATATATATATATTTATGATATTATTTGATGTATTAAAATATTAAAGGTTATTGATAGATTTGTTGTGACTTGTTAACTACATGTATTTTGTATAAAATCCAAATAGGAATAAATGCCATTCATTTTTCCTGTTAAAAAAAAGTTGCTAAATCATTTTGCAAACACTACATAATAATTTTTTTTCAATTTTTATTTCCTTCAAATTTCAATGATAAAATTCTTTTAAATTTTGTAAATATAATATTTCAAAATTTATATTTAATATCCAAATTTTTTTAAATTTTTATATTCTTTATTGTAAATTTAATAGTGCAAGATTTAAATTTGAAATTAATAAATCTTATTTTTATTTCAAAATTTAATTTGAAATTAAAAAATGTTAATAGTAGAATTTCTTTTTAAATTTTTATCTTCGTTAATTTAAATCCAATTATTTAAAATTTATATTTCAAATTTTCATTTCTAGTAATAAAATTTTTTCTCAATTTTTATCAATTTAATTCTTTCTTTTATTTTTTTAGTGCCAACATTTGAAATTTGAAATTTCCTTCTAAAATTTAATGATAAAATTTACTCTCTTATATTATATAGTGGGTATTTTCTCCGAAAGACATTTTACATATATACTCATCTTAATGATGTACTATTAAGTTTTGCATGAGAATAAAGAATAAACCCTTTATTTTAGGTTTCCCATCCTTGGAAGTTATATATATAGAGAAAGAAAAATAGCGTGTTATAGAGTTGTATGTGTTAATATAATTGTATAGGTTTTTTTTTTTTTTTGACAGGAATATAATTGTATAGTTGTGTACAAGGAAAGGGAAAGCTTGCACAAATGAAGTTAAGTGATGATATTATTACAAATGACACATACTTTATGAAATATTTCAGATGTTTCGGGATATATAGTAATCCAATGATCTTAACTGTTAATTTTAATTATAAAATAATTTTAAAATATATACAAATTAAAATGAACGATTGAGATCATCGGATTACCGTGAACTATGAAGCACCTGAAATATTTCTCATGCTTTATATATTTTTAAAAAAAAATATTAAATTTGAGTATTATATATATGTTCATCTCTTTATGTCTATTTTAACCATCATGAATACTAACATTGTAAAGTTTGAACAATTATTGTTTTTCATTAGACTTTAACGAATGTATCTTTTTTTGGGTAATACTATTTGAATAAGTGGTTTGACCAACCAAGTGTAACCAAGTGATTTATTTTTACGCTAAATAGAATATAATTTCGGTGTCAAATAGTATAAAAAGTATACCTAAATAAAGTTCTATTTGACACCGAAATAATCTTCCATTTAGCATAAAAATAAATCACTTAGTTGTACTTGGTTAGCCAAACCATTTGTTCATATAGCATTAAAATTAGAATACTTTTTTCTTTCTAAAAAAACAAAATTCATTTCGATATTTTTGTAAATATTTTAAATTTATTTTCATGTTTAATAATAGTTTTAATCATAATTAGAATACTATAAATAACAATTTATTATCTTTTATAAAAAAACATGATAACATTATTATAAATTTACATTGAACAATTACTTGATCATATTATTATAAATATAAGAGAAAGTTTTGATAAAAAAAATTAATATCATTTAAAACTTACTAAATATAATAATATTACAAAAGTTAAAATATTCTATTTTTTAAAAATATTAATTAAAATAATATTTTACTATTCTGTGCATCGCGAGTCTTTATCTATTATTATAAATAGAGTGCTAGCTAGAGCTTCACACACTTCCTACATATAATGAGGGAATTATTATAAATATAGTCATAAGGCTTTTATTTCAATTTTGTTTTTTTGGGTTTTATGACATACGATAACGATAGCATGTTTTAACCATGCTTAATGTTTTTTTTTTTTTGGTGAAAACCATGCTTAATGTTTGTTTAGTCATCAACTATCCAACATAAGACCCATCCCAAGAATTGATTTCTGGCACCGCTAGCTTGCACTTACCTCATTGTCACAAAAAAAAATGGGCCTCGTCTCATCCTTAATTAAGCCCACCTAACTAACCACATTCACTTACAATTGATTTAGCCTTTAAACAATCACATCTCTTTCTCAACGTAACAAATGTTCAAACCCCATCATGCTGCAAAGTTCTCTAATTGACCAATGAATCCTCTACAAGGTAGGGTTTGGTTCAGTGGAAGGAACTGAGACTGCGAGACTAGAACTCAGTATTGTATTTATAGACATGGACTGAAACTAGGATGCACATGGGCCGGCCCGGACCAGGTTTGACAAGATCGAACCTGATCCTAATAACATACGGGTCTAATTTTTTACGTAAATATAATATCGGGTTGGGTTTGATAAGATCCGAATTCGACCCTAATAGACCCGATATAAATTAATATATATAATTTTATAAATTTTATATAAAAAAGTAATAAATTTTTATTTTTAAACATTAAATTTAACAAATATTATATTATGTTTTTACCAAAATTAATTATTTTAAAGCAAAAATGATATTATATAATATACAAAATATTAATAGAAGTATAAAAATGTAATATTTGATCACTAATTTCAATTTAAAATGTACTTTTAATTTAAAACAAGTGGCTTAGGGGCCGAACAGGGTGACCCGAAACAAGACCCGAACCCGGCCCGAAAATCACACCGGGCCACAAATAATGTACCCAACCCGGTATAATTTATACCGGGTCCGAGCCGGATTGCGTACCGGTCCGGGTCTTGTGCACTCCTAACTGGAACTAAAATTTCAGTATCAGTGTCTAAAATTTCAATATTTTCAGTATCTCCAATTTAGAGGGACTGGAGGACTCAAACTGAGACTGAAACTTTAATAACATTTCTTACCCAAATACCCTCACATAATTTATGAAATCCCAACTCATTACCCCCATATTAGCCAAGATCAGATTTCTTCGTCTTTCTCTCTCCATGCTTCTTCTTTCCCTCTCTCTCTCCAAGTGCCACCAACCATCCCCTATTCCCCTTCTCTTGCTATCCCCATCTTTTTTTAGCTTGAAAAAAATGAAAAAGAAAAATTGGTCCCTGACTCTATTGTTGCATTTTCGTGCTCTTACTTGTTGCTTCACTCTCTCTTGCTTATTGCTTCCCAACCCAGTCGTCCATTATTAATTATTATTATTACTTGTTAGTGGTTAATCTCTTTTTTCAATTTTGACTTTGGGCATTCAAGAACCCTTTTTTATTTATTTGGTTAAGGTTATTATTACTTTCTTGTTCTTATTTTTATACAATACCATATATAACACTGGAAAACTATAATATGATGTCTGAATTGTGTTTTCTTGTTGAATATGAGAGAAGTTTGAATGAGAATGGAGAATGCTGGCTGCAAAGAGAAGAGAAGAGATATTGAATTAAATATCAGTGGGTATTTAAATAATTTAATTGTTTTAGTCTCAATTTTATACATTTTAAATCAAACACAATACATAAATCTAATATAGTCTCAATCTTTCACTCTCAATTCTCCAGTCTCCCAGTCTCAATTTCTCTCCCAAACGCATCCCAAATGTTAGTCTACATGTGTACATGGAATTAGAATTCACCAAATTTTTATTTTATTTATATAAAAAATCCCGACTTTGAGCGGGAAATCCCCCAAACCCAAAGGAATTGAGAAAACTAGAAAAGTAACACACACTGACACACACAGTTACAGGGATTTCATTTCAAAATTGAAGTGTTCTCCGATTCGAATCGCCGTTAACAGCAGAGATGAGACCCGTCGGCGGAGCCCGGCGACAACCCAAGGACTCGTTCATTCCACCGCCACCGCCCACTCCACTGATGGATTTCCATCAGCGCCATCAGTTCCCCCGCGACTCCGACGCTAGTTTCGCGAGCAGCCGTCCTTCTTCCGCCGGCGGCGGGGGTCGCACGAGGTTGGAGGACTACAAGGAGCGCCACACGCAGCAACTGGTGATTTCCACCATCAACTCGTTCCTTTCCTCGCGGAACTTTCCGATCACCTTCAAACCCAGCGGCACCACACCTTCCGCCAAGGACATTCTCGAAACCCTAAATTTCCTTCTCAGAGAGCTGGAGTACCCTGTGTCGAAGCTCGAAGATGATCTTCCCCCTCTCCTGAAGCGCCTCAATTACCCTTTCAAGCTCAACAAATCCATCCTCAAATCCCCCGCTGCCCCTCACCAGTGGCCTTCTTTCCTCGCACTCATTCACTGGCTCGTTCAGATCGCCTCCTTCGGCTCTCACCTCGCCGAATCCACCTCCCTCCTCCAGATCAACCTTGTTCACCAGTACACCCTCAATTCCTATATTAACTACATTAGGGGCAATGATAATGTGGTTGAAGAACTCGAACTCGACATCATGGAGAAGCTCAACAGCCAGAAGGCCCTCGCCGAGGAGAAGCTCGAGGCTGCGAACAATGAGCTTAAGAGTTTGAGGGATGAATTGGAGAGGCTGAGGTTGCAGCCTGTAAAGAAGCATGAGTTGGAGAAGACTCAGGTAATTAGATTAGATGGCTTTAGAATTCCTCTATTTTGAATTCTGTTTGGTTTGATTGATTGCTCAATGCTCAATTGTTATTTGCTTCGATTACAAGGGCATGCTGGAAGACGATGTGAAGAAGTTTAATATTCTGATTGAGGATGTTGGGAGGAAGATTGAGGAGATGGAGAAGGTGCTCGCAGAGAAGGAGAAGGTTCTGGAAGCGAAGGAGCATGAGAACCGTAGGGTTTACGAGGAGAACGAGGAACTGAGGAGGACGGTGGAGGCGCAGCCTGTGAATGCAAGGGATGTGGAGAGGATGAAGAGGGAGTTGCAGGCGTTGGAGAGGGACATCGGGGAGGCTGAGCTTGCCAGGAATGCTTGGGAGGACAGGTCATGGGAACTGGAGACTAGTCTTTCTCACAAGTTTAAGGACCTTGAGGCGCTTGCTTTGGATTGCAACCAGGAGCTGAGGAGGTTGTTGTCACTTGTCACACCACTTGCATTGCCCTCTCAAAATTTGAATGTGACATAATATGTAACAATGATTGTGCATAGATTATTGACTGTTTCGTTAAATGATTTTATTTCTATTAGATAGATCGTGTGTTTGTTGGCTAATCCTCCTTGCTGGTGTTTCTAGGTTGAAGATTGGTGATGATATTCAGTATCAGTTGAATGCTAAGGGAGCTACCGCTGCTGAGATTATGGGTTTTGATCATAAATCGAGTCTGAAGCCTGCACTTAACTCATTCACTGAGGACATTAAGAAGAGTTCTATGGGGAGAATGGAAGAGTTAATTTCCTATCAGCAAATGTCCAATGAAAATGCTGCTAGGCTTGAGGAAAAAAGAAATATTGTTGCAACAGTGCAGTCACAGATTGATCAAGTAAGCGCATCATCATGCTCAGAATTTTATTAATGTTGATACTTTTAGACTGTCACAAGCCTTGTCTACTATAATGTATCATTTTGTTAAGGTAGATTAGCCAAAGATAATGCGAACTTGATGTTCTTCTACTAGAAAGTTTAACTATTAGCAAAATTCAATAATGAGTGGGTGTAGATTTAATTAAAGTGATGGTGGATTGGTGGCAGCATGCTGCACTGCCATTGGCATGTTAGGAGTTGGTCCAGGGTCTTTACTATAGCTCATATATTTTACATATGGTTCCATAGCAATGACTTATCATAATTCGGTTGTCTTTATGGTTTTGTATCTTGTTTATTCTTGAGAATTTAGAATAATCAAAGTGTACTTGCATTATAATCATGTGATTCATGTCTGCAGTAATCATGCTATATTTACTCTTAGCTCACTCAACTTACTATATTCATCACAAATCAAATTATGCTTTGCATATACTGTTGATTTAGTTTCTCTATATTTTCTGGCAGTATTTCCGCACTTTCCCAGAATCATTTAGATGTGTATTGCAAGCAGAAATCATCTACCCCTGTGAAAACTGTTACCTGACTATTTTGTTCTTCTGCTGTGTATTACTTTATCCACCAGATGGAAGCTCAACTAAACAAGATAAAGAATGAAACTCAAGATTATGCAAATAGATGTTCAGCTGAAGCAAAGCAAATGCTGGAGGATGTCCACGTAGCAAGTCATGACCTGGACATTATGGAAAGAGAGGCTGCTGAGGTTCTAAAGGTAATTCCATGGTTGTTAATTCTTCATTAAGTAATTGAATTTGAAATGCTAAAAACTTCTGAAGACTTGAATATGTTATCTGGGGTCATTCTCTTTATTGTATTTAGGACTCAATCAATCTTGAGAGATAATCCATGTTTCTGCCATAATTCTTGTGTAACATAATTGCATCGTTTGTGGTTTCTTTTTCAGGCTACAAAATTGAAATTGCAGGAAGTAGTTAAGCAAAGTGAAGAAGAAATACAAATGCATGCTCGTGAACTCCTGAAGTTGGTTGATTTAGTCTCAAAGTATAAAGAACACGTGGCGTCTAAAATTTCAGAGATGAATAGGGATCTTTCAGAAACTGCAAGTGCTGTCTCTGAAGCATACAGGGGTTCATTTCCAACCCAGTTCATTAAACCGCCAACTTGAGAGTGAGGCATTGTGTATATAACTATACATATCTATGTAAAGAAAGCAGCTGCATAACCCTAAGAAGCATAACAACATGGTGAAATACACTTTTTACCCACCCCTCTATTCCACTCTTAGCTTTAACAACTTGATTGTTGCTTATAGAGGATTCCTTGCTTTCATGGCAGCTAATTCATTTGAGACTTTACATCTATACATAGAATGCACCAGTAGATGAGATGTGCACGTGAGGATAGCTAGTAAATTGGTCTATTTGATGCAAATTATGTTGTGTTGTGTTGTGGGGTTAATTAAAAGTAACAAGGCATATGATGCAGATAGGTGGATCATTAACTATACATGTTCATGCCATGTGCCTCTGATCAATCCAGAAACCTTGTGAGTTCTGACATGCTACACCCTTACACTTTTTTTATTTTTTATTTTTATGTGAATTATTATTTTTATGCTTCTATGCAAATTTTTTTTTGTTATGGTATAAAAGATTATCTTTAGATTTTTATCATTCACTTTTAATACAAAAAATTAATAGTGTACAAAAAGAGGTGTATTTGTGCACATAATATTCCTCTTGTTATTATGTTAAATTTATAAAAAGTAGTTCATGGACTTGAGTTCGTTTCGTGGCATACCTCAGTGTATTTAGAGAGAGAACAATCTAATTCGTCATTCAATTTTTTACCTAATTGACTTGTAATGTACTATTAGGTAAAATGACATGGTTCAAAATGTGTTTTAATCAGTATTTATTTAAATTTAAGTAATTAATGTTAAGTTAACTAGCAATAAGAATAACCTTATTTTAGTCCATTTTGATTAAGTTTTAATTTCGTCCTCAATATTTAAAATGTCTCATTTTTGTTTCAAATATTTTATTTTGCTTTAAAAGTACTATTTGTCCTCAATTATTTTTCTTATTCTTATTCCAACTTCATTCTCAAATCACTAGAGCCATCGTTGTGATAACTGATAACTAAATTAAGACTTTTTGTCTCTACTAAGAAAAAATTCACAATGGGTGAAAAAAATTTTCTAAAAAAAATTGATTAAATGACTAAAATAGGACAAAAGACGTTTTAGATAAAAGTAAAACATTTCAAATATTATAGACTAAAATAATAGTTTATCTAATTTAATAATGTAAAATATTCTTTAAATTAGTTGCTAATATATATTGAAAATTAAAATGATCCTCACTTTCTATTGATCAAATCGGACTGAACGGTGAATATTATTGGCCGCCTCACCTCATCTATTTGTCATAATAGTATGCCAATAATCATTTTTCTTTTATTAATACCGTAAACCAATTAACCTTAGAAAGATTCATTTGATCAATTTAAAAACTAAACAGTTAATTAATCACTGTATAAAAAATTGGAATACTAATTTTATGATTACCTGCTTATTGCTTATTTAGAGGTTTGATATGGTAATGGCAAATTAGCTTCCCTTTCTTTTAGTTTTTCAAATTTTATGTTCTCTCTTAAAAATGAGTGAGTGGTCCAAACTCCAAAGATGTGAGAAAGCAGAAATATGTAAAAGCATATCTGATTCACAAGAAACCCCTTTTTCATTTCCCTGGTCCCTGATATGCAAAAACCAGAAACCAGGGCTTTCTGCTCCCAAGCCATTTGCATTTTGCAACATTAATGTTGCATCATTCAACACCTTCACAAGCACCTTGTACACTCACATGGCGATCTCTACCTTATTTGGAACACAAATTCAACATGGAAATTTTGTTTTTCCAGGGAAAACAAAAAGTTATTCAACACAAATAGTCGCTGAATTATAGATTCGATTGCACATTAAACTTGTTGCCCTAAGGTATAGAAATAATTAGTTAATTACTACTACCTATCATCGTCTAAATTCTCGTTTGCCTTTTAATATGTATATTCCTTTATTTTCTTTTTTTTTAACAAGAGTTAAAGTCCGAAAAAAGAAAGACTAAACAATATCCGGTAACAAAATAAAATTTAGAAAACAAAATTTTGCTTCTTTACTTGTTGCCCAGAATTTATTAGTTAAGGGAAAAAACGTAAAACCTTTTATAAGTTACAAATGATTATATTACCTTTCTAATAATAACGAATGGTGTGAAGAACCTCTTCCATGGTCATCGCAGTGGTCGTGCAAAGAACGAAGCTTTCGTTCCCAAATCCAAAAGGCGATGAAAAAATAAAATAAAATAAAATATTTGAAAAAATAAATTAATTTTCTTGCATAGTAGAAACAAAACAAATTCTAGAGCATTTTCTCATCATCATCCATGATTGATACACCGCGATGTTCCAAACCACTACCCATGATCCAGAACCAGGAAGTTTCTTTTTTTTCCTTAAAAAAAAACAATAAATAAATTTTGAAAGATAACAGTAGCAAAAGAAAAATTGAAAGATTATTTAATTAAAAGAAGAAAAAAAAGCCCACTGATTTATAATTTTATATTGAATTGAGAAACAATTGGTGAACGGAATCACCAGAACTCCGTTTACCGATTGACCGATTCATTCACTTCATCACTCACCTACTGCCAAAAAAAACACCTCATCTTAGGAGATTTAATTCCCAACACACGAATCAAATTACATTAATAACAAAAAAACAAAAATCAGATGACCCCATAAAAAAAAATTGAAATGAAATTAATTTTATTAAAGTTTCAAACTTTTTGGGAGTGGCTACTGTTTTCACGTCGTCCTCTTGAAAAAACCTTCACCCCCTTCACCGGAGAAATGAAAGACAAAATACACTTACCTTAAATATCTAAAAAAATTCCCATGACCAAAAAACTATCATATAGCACATTCATTATCCGAACCATGAAGTGAAACAACAATAGTAGTAAAAAGAGACATGTCTCACAAACACACACACAAATTATATAACTCCAAATTTCTTGGAACAAATTTCAGGGGTGTCATTAACTCATTGTACATGTTTTGTTCACTTCACTCATTCATACACAAAACACATTAACACACAGTCACACCATATCCATTGCTAAGTTTGAAGGTTTTTGCATTAAAGGTTATATGAAAATTGAAACCCGGCCCAAGATGGCGAAGCAGAGTGCCATGAGCAAGGAAGAAGAAATTGCGCTAGCGCTACCCACCACACGCAAAAGGCGCAAGTTAGCTAGCATTTCTATAACAAACAAAACACACATTACAATTTACACATTCAATCAAGATAACGCTCTACAATTTCCCCTTTCTCTCTTTCTCTCTCTTAAGTCTTACTCTGTCACCTCTTTGTTTTCTCTCTCTAGAAACAACAACAACAACAACAACTTCTTCCTTATTAGTATTTCAATTTAGAATTCACAATTTCACATGTTACAATCTCTTTTCTTCAGTTTCAGTCCCATAATAAAATTACAAATTACATTGCAATCCGTCCGAGGATTCTTCCTTTCGCAAAAATAATATAACTATTTTTTTTCATGTTTCTCTCTCTTCTCTCTGTCTTCTTAGGCAGTTGGTGAGAGAGAGAGAGAGAGGTCATACCGAAACCTAGATCCCTTTTTGTCACAATCTCTCTGCTCATTCGATCTTCCTCGATCAAATTCTTCAACGACACTCTTAAATTCAAATTCCTTCAATTTCTGACACCTTTTTTCTCTTCTCTATTCATTCCACTGCTCGAAATCTCGACTTGCCCCAAGCTTATTGTTCTTCCTTCGTTGCTCTGTTTTTTGTTTTTCGGCGAATAGCAATTCGGCGATTAGGGTTTACGTGCCGTCCTCGTCGCAGAGCGTCAAGACCGAAAATTCTCGTTCTCGGGTTCTTTAATTGAATGCGGGGATCGTTCCCTCAGCGAGAAGAGAATGATCATAAAGCGGAAGCTGAAATCCCAAATGCCGAGTCTGAAACGGTGCAGACTCAGTGACTCGGTTGGGAAGAACGACGAGTGCTCTGAAAATCGGAAGAAGAGGAAGAAGACCAACACCAACGGCTATTACCCTCTGAACCTCCTTGGCGACGTCGCCGCTGGCGTGATTCCGATGAGTTTACACGGCCTGCTGAGCGCCGCCGGTGTGTCGGAGAAGGGATTTTCCGCTTCGTGGTGCACCGAAGTCTCATGTTCCCCTAGCGGCGATGTGGATTCTACAAACGAAGGAGGAGGAGGAGGTGGCGGCGGCGGAGTTGGAAACGGTGTCGTTCGTGTCAATAGGAACCGTGCCGGCGGTGAGGTTCAGCGGCCGGCACTGGTTCGAACCTCACGGGGGCGCGTGCAGGTGCTTCCTTCGAGGTTCAACGACTCTGTTATTGATAATTGGAGGAAGGAGAGTAAGAATAGCCATAGCAGCTTGCGTGATTGCGATTTTGATGACGATGAAGAATTCGAATGCAAGAATGAGAGGTCAAGCTTCAAGGCACCAAAGAATTGCAATCAGAATGGGAGGAAATTGAGGAACTATGAGAAAACAGGTCCCAAGCATAAAAAGTACTCGGCATTGTGTGATGTTGGAGGCTTAATGAGGGATTGCAATGGTTTCAGTTCGAAGCGGCATGACAGCGTTTTGGTTGAGGATGAAAATGGGAGGTTTGTGGAGGTGGAAGGAGTTGAGCTAATGGGGAGTAAGAGGAGTGAAGGGCAATATGGACCAGAAGATTTTTATGCTGGTGATATAGTGTGGGCAAAAGCTGGGAAAAAGGAACCT
>JASCZI010121079.1:36582-52362 GCA_036250425.1 Stylosanthes scabra | reverse complement strand
AAACACTATATATATATATATATATATATATATATATATATATATATATATATATACATGTATAAGTACAAATACTTTAACTCAATATAGTTAAATACATCACTTATACACGTCCTATCCCCCTATACATTATGAATAACTAAAGGCGGGGGAAACCACTCTAGGGAACGACCTTGCCAGACCCAGAACCATGTACTTCATGATCCGAGCTAGATCTTAATCCGAGTACCTGTACCTGCCACTAAAATTGTAGAGGGGTGAGAACAAAATTCCACGTTCTCACCTTTACAGAATACTATTAAAGTAGCAGTGAATAACGCAAACAAGTAAACACCGTTTTCCAAAGCATTCTCCTCAATTAAACCTCTTTTCAAAACCACTTCCTTAAAACACCCACCCTTTGTTAAAACCTCACGGAAATCAGTTTTAGACACAAAATAGTGAAACGACACGACGACTCCCAATTAGGCACACAAACATTCATTACAAGGCATTTAGTCAGATAGAGCAGTTAGAACCAGGGAACACGCAGTCACAATTCAAACACAACAAGCACACACACGCAAGGCAATTCAATTAACAGACAATAACAAGTAGGCACACCCAAACAATGTCAATCAAATACAAATGATGTATGCCTAAATCCTGCAGGCTAAGATGAGCTCATCCGGTCGGTTATAATAGCCAATCCCGACCGGTCCGGTACTAGCTCTGGACAACCATCGTTCGTACTTCCCCAGAGGACCAATCAGCCGGCCCCGATCATTTATGATCTTTTCCTCACATCATAATATATAATTGGGGGTTCCCTTCTCTTTCTCATTGACTAATACCTAGGTTGGTAGCCGGGACGTTGGCAGGAGGCCCCCTTGCCGCTACCGTAAGCCGCGACGTTAGTTTTTGTCCCACGTGTAAACAAAAACCTCACAGTCACTTACTACTCCCGATGGTCCGCTGCCGCCGTAAGCCGAGCTTTAGTCCTCTGACCCCTCTTAGACCTAGGCTCACGGTTCTTATTTTATAAAACAAGTAACGTGGACTAGGAAGTGGAACTGTACCATGTGCTCTCTTTTCAAAATCATATAAACACGTGCTTCTCAAATCAGTTTGAAAACGAATCGATTCTAGAACACCCGAGTCGACTCTCTTAACTTAGAAGATGTCGTAGTTTGAAAATTAAGGGATCGAGTCGACTCGCCATGCCCCTCGAATCGATTCAAGGTTGTAAATTTAGGTTCTGCCAAAATACGAGTCGGTTCCCCCTCTTCCTAGAATCGACCCGCTGCTCTTAAGAAAATCTTAAGTTTGCAAAACATTAGCCGAGTCGATTCGGGTTGAAGGCTAATCGATTCAAGAAATCGTTCAAAGCTTTCGGTTTAAAAACGAACCGATTCCATCGAGGACAGAATCGACTCGCTGGGAGAAGACTTCGAACATTGGATTGCTTCAAGTCCAGCGAATCGATTCCGACCCCAAGTGAATCGATTCCACATGGCAGTATCTCATAATATTCAGTTCAAACCATCACTTTCACCAATCATCATCTCATTCGGCCTTTAGCCACATATTCACAATTCAAGCCCCTCACTCGGGCGTCCATATTCCATTATGTTCCACTTCCTATCCTGTTACCTTTTATTCTTTGAAAACCACAGTAAATACCAATCGCATGCAATTCATACCAATTATCCATCTCAATCCAACAACAACAACAATCCATTCTAAACAACACAAGTACACACACACCATCCATTTAAGAACCATTTTTAAATTGCTTTCATCCCAACCCATCAAGTTCAGTTAAGTTCCCAAAACCTGAGAAAACCACATTTTCCCCCATTATCAGAAATCACGTTTAGAACCAGATTTTCATAGTAAAGTAACGGAATACTAGCAAGTAACATTAGATGTACTGACCACTCAAGAACATTGCACATAGAGTCAAACACAACACCAAGCAGTTACTTATTTACACATAGCACACTAACTTATCAAGTATTCTAGCTTTAAAATAGTTTAAACCCCTACCTCGTTTCCATTGCTCCAACAGCAAGCTCCTATTTACCGTTAGCTCCAGCGGCAGCAGCTCAACGCCTAACCCAACGCGACTCTAAAACGGCAGGAGCGCATCAAGAACCTGTCTTCGCGCACTAGCTACACTACAGCAGCGATGTTATAAGACTAAGTAAGCACCCAAGCAAACTAAACGGGATGGGGACTCTTACCACTTAGTAAGGAAGATTGGGCAGTGACAATCTCCGCAGCGACATCACCAACGACACTTAAACAGTAACAATAGCACGCAACTCTAAGGAAATGGAATGGCAGCCTTGGTAACTACACTCGGTGACGGCAGCAACTCCAGCGTTTGCATGCAGCGGCAGCAGCAACATTTACTAGCGTCTACAACGATTAAAATCGACATGCAGTGAGGGTACACACTAGAAGGTTAAGCAAACTCAAGTTATGAGCAAGGAACGAATTTACCGGTGACGGATTTCGGCGGCTTTTGACGGAAACAAGGCAAACCGTGGCGGAGCAAGGTTCTCCGGCGGCGGTTCCCCCCTAACGGCGACGGCAGCGGCAAGGTCACGGCAGGGAATGACAGCGGCTCCTTCTCCTCCGGCGACGGTGATGGTGCGAGGACAGACAGCGGCGACAGAGATCATGGAGGAAGGCGACGGCAACTCCATCTCCCTCTTCGATGGTCTCTCTCTCTCTCTCTGTCACTCTCGGTTTCTTTTTCCTTTTAAATCGACGACGGCGGTGATGATGGTGAGGGTCACCGGCGCCGTCTTTCTCTTCTTCTCCTGCCTTATTCTTTGTGTGTGCATGTCGTGTGTGTGTGTGTCGCAGTTGGTGTTGTCCGAGAGAGAGTGTGAGTTGTTGTTGTGTTTTGTTGTGTGTTGTTCGAATGGGAGAGAGATGAGATGTGGGGGGTGAGTGACGGCTAGGTTAGTGAGTGGGAGTGTAGTGTTAGTGCAATTAGGGTTGGGTCCATGTGGAGTTTAAGTGAGGGTGTGCACGGTAGAGTTACCCATAGTGGGGGAGAAATTAGGATTAGGTGGAAATCTTGGGGCTAAATTGCAATTGGGTAGAATTAGGGAGTGGTGGATTAATTCTCTAAAATTTGGGGATGTCATAGTGATAATTCATATATTTTGTGGGTGATCATTTTTGTTGTGTTTGGATGATACATTTTTTAATTTCGGATGATAATTTGTTTTTTAATTTTAGATGACAATTTAGTTATTAACTCTCTAAGGGCTCTCTAATGTTGGTTCTATAGTATTGACAATGATAAAAATATGAAAAAGACTAGGAACCAATAGATTATGACCAATAAGGAGCCAACATATACTATGGATGATAACTTATATAAATTTTGGATGATAACTTAATGTTGGATATATGAATTACGGATGATAACGCATATAAATTTCGGATGATAACTCAATTATTGGCTTCCTAATGGCTCCCTAACATTGGTTTCGTAGCATTATTCTAAAAATATACAAAACAACGACAAATATATTTTTATAGACAAAAAAAACACAAAAGAATACATGCCTTCTCAATATCCATTATTATTTTAACTCACAAGTTATATACTATTTTAATTCTTTTATATATAATTAATAATATTAAATTATTTTTTAATTTAAATTAAATTAAATTTCCCGCACGGCTAACTACCTCTAGTTAATTAATTAATTATTGGCAGGAATAGATGCATATACAATGGCAAACGAAAGTGATTCCAACTGCTGTTGGGCCGTGTGCGCTCTCGCAAGCGCGTTGACAATATTCCTTTTTGCATAAAAAGTTGTACCATGAATCCAAACAAGACAAGTCTTCCCTTCAACCACTTCACTTGTTGTCACCACAACTGCAACACTTTGAATTAGAACGTCCTTAAATTAAAGAAGACTTATCATTAATTAATTAATTAATTAATTAACATAGTCAATTCGTTAGTTTACTCTGAATAAATAAAAATAATAACTATATGAAAGTGAGATAGAGTGCTTATGAGTTGAACCTGAAACGAGAAGAACGAGGGTGGAGATGCTTGCTATGGTTGAGTTAACCATATTTCCAAACTCTAGCTTGATTCCTTGGTGCATGCAACTCTCGGCAGAAATGAAGTGTATATATAGGTGGAGATTCGGTCACACTCTCTAACAGGTGTCAAGGAGTGAATATGTATATATATGATTAAAACTCAAAAGAAATTTTAAAAATGGCTATATAAATTTGTGTATAAATTGGTAGACAATGTATGTGTATCATATAATAATATACATGATTAAAACTAAAAAGAAATTAAAAACAAAATAGAGCATCACATTCTTCCAACTTAGTTAAAAAAAAAAGTGTATTTTACAAGAGAAAAAAAAAACTTTAAGCCTAAATTACTTAACCTTTTTAAAAAGCTAATGACATATGCACTTTACGTTCCGTGATTTTTCATTATATTCTTACAGGTCTATCAAACGTTTTAGATTTGAATTCATTATTCATGTGTTATAGTAACATCAGCAACAATTATTTTTCTTCTGTTATAAAATCGAAGCTATAGTCGAAGTTATAGTAGAACTAAAGCTATATAAAAGAAAGAATATAAGAAAAGAAAGAGAGAGAGCTATAGAGAGCAAGTATTAGAAATTCTTATTGATTTCTGGATATGAAAAACTTATGAAATCATAGCCCTATTTATAGTAAAAGATTTACTATTACATGAAAAGGAATGAACGGCTATGATTCATTTACTATGCAACATAGTAACTTGATTAGAAATGGACGACCATGATTTATTGGATTACTATGCAGCACAGTGCCGCATAGTAAATGGCGGCAGCAGCCACCAATAATTCACAACACTCCCCCTTGGACGTCCATTACGGATATGCCTCATTAAAAACCTCGCCAAGAAAAACCCTGTTGGAAAAAACCTGACTGAGGGATAAAGAGTACGATATCCTGTATGATGAGTCCTGCCTCGTTAAAAACCTTGTCCGGAAAAACCTCATAGGATAAAAACCAGATCAAGGGAAAAAGAGTACAGTCTCCCCCTGTTGGTAACATCATTTAAGATTTCGCAATCGTGGCATGCCGATTTTGTATACCAACTTTTCAAATATGGATCTCGGGAGTGCTTTTGTGAATAAGTCCGCCAGATTATTACATGAGCGAATCTGTTGAACATCAATCGACCCTTGATTTTGAAGGTCATGAGTGAAGAAGAACTTTGGAGTAATATGCTTCGTTCTATCACCCTTGATGTATCCATTCTTGAGCTGAGCAATGCATGCCGTGTTATCTTCATACAAAGTTGTTGGAGCTATCTTCACATCAGACAACCCGCATGATGATTGAATATAACCAATCAAGTTTCTCAGCCAAAAACATTCACGACTTGCTTCATGTATGGCTAGTATCTCGGCATGATTTGAAAAAGTCGCAGCTATAGTTTGCTTCGTAGATCTCCAAGATATGGCCGTGTCACAAAATGTAAACAAATATCCTGTTTGTGATCTACATTTATGGGGATCAGATAGATATCATGCATCTGCATAACCCGCCAGTTGTGGTTTGGATTCATTTGCATAAAATAACCCCATATCAACCGTTCCACGAAGATACCTAAAGATTTGCTTAATCCCAGTCCAATGTCTTTTGGTTGGAGAGGAACTATATCTTGCTAATAAATTTACAGCGAATGCTATATCGGGTCATGTATTATTAGCAAGATACATTAATGCCCCTATGGCACTGAGATATGGTACTTCAGGACCAATTGCTTCTTCGTTTTCTTCTTTTGGTCGGAACGAGTCCTCCTTCACATCTAATGATCTGACGATCATTGGGGTACTTACTGGATATGATTCATTCATGTAAAATCTTTTGAGGATTTTCTCTGTGTAAGTCTTTTGATGGATAAGTATCCCATCTTTCATGTGCTCGATTTGCAGGCCGAGACAGAACTTAGTTTTTCCAAGATCTTTCATTTCAAATTCTTCTTTCAGAATACCAACGATCTTGGGGATCTCTTCCGGAGATCCAATGATATTTAAATCATCAACATACACAGCAATTATAATGAATTTAGATCCAGATTTCTTTATGAAAACACATGGACAAATGTCATCATTTTTAAACCCCTTTTTCATCAGATATTCTGTAAGACGGTTGTACCACATCCGTCCAGATTACTTTAGACCATATAATGATCTTTGCAATTTAACTGAGAATAAACCTTGAGAATTCTCCTTGGATATCTTTAATCCTTCAGGGACTTTCATATAGATATCTCGATCTAATGACCCATATAGATAGGCAGTGACCACGTCCATTAGATGCATATTTAGCTTATGATATATAGATAAGCCAATCAAATATCTTAAGGTAATTACATCTATTACAGGATAATATGTCTCCTCATAGTCTATGCCATGTCTTTGTGAGAAACCTTGCGCTACAAGTTGAGTTTTGTAGCGTACAATTTCATTGTTCTCATTTCGTTTCCTCACAAATACCCATTTGTACCCAATAGGTTTTACACATTCGGGTGTTTGGACTACAGGTCCAAAGACTTCACGTTTTGCCAGTGAGTCTAACTCATTTTTCATGGCATCTTTCCATTTTAGCCAATCATCCCTTCATCGACATTCTTCGACGGTTTTGGGTTCAGGATCCTCATGTATAACATTTAGCGCTATCTTATACGCAAATACATTGTCGACAATTATTTCTTTTCGGTTCAATCTTTCTCCCGTAAAGACTTAGTTTATTGAGATCTCATCATTTTGACAATTTTCAGGTACCTGAACATCTTTTGATGTTTCAATTTTGTCATGGCTTTGGACAACTTCAGGTGTCCCAACTATGTCTTTATCCTCTTCAACAGGAAGAGTATTTGTCTCTTTACCATTATTTGCCCTTCTTCTTTTACAGGGATTTTTATCTTTTGAACCAATCGGTCTACCACACTTTTGAGACGTGTTTGCATTATTGATCGCCTGTCCAACAGGGACATCTATTCGTATTGGGGCATTTTCAGCTGGAATATAGGATTTGGTTATCCTTTTTGTATCGGAAAATGCATCAGGCAATTCATTTGCAATTTTCTGAAAATGTATAATCTTTTGAACTTCCAGTTCACATTGCCTTGATCGAGGATCCAAATGTATCAATGATGATGCATTCCAATTTAGCTCTTTTACCAGCTGTTTATTCTCTCCCCCTAATGTTGGAAACATTGTCTCATTAAAGTGACAATCTGAAAATCGAGCTTTAAATACATCTCCTGTTTGTATCTCAAGATACTTTACTATCGAAGGAGAATCATATCCAACATAAATCCCCAATTTTCTTTGGGGTCCCATTTTGGTGCGATTTGGTGGAGCAATTGGGATATAAATCGCACATCCAAATATTCTTAAATGGGATATATTTGGCTGTTGGCCAAAAGCCAATTGCATGGGAGAAAATCGATGGTAACTTGTTGGCCTTAAACGAACAAGTGCTGCTGCATGCAAGATGGCATGCCCCCAAGCAAAGATTGGGAGTTTTGTTCTCATAAGTAAGGGTCTAGCAATCAACTGGAGGCGTTTTATAAGTGATTCAGCTAGCCCATTTTGTGTATGAACATGAGCCACTGGATGTGTCAACACTTATACCTGTGGCCATACAATAAGCATCAAATGCTTGGGAAGTAAATTCACCAGCATTATCAAGACGAATTGCTTTGATTGGATTTTTTGAAAATTATGCTCTTAGCCTTATTACTTGCGCAAGTAATCTCGCAAACGCCAGGTTGCAAGATGATAATAAGCACACATGAGACCATCTCGAAGATGCGTCTATCAGGACCATAAAATATCTAAAAGATCCACATGGTGGATGAATTGGTCCACATATATCACCTTGAATTCGTTCCAAGAATTCAGGGGATTCAAATCCAATCTTTACTGGTTATGGCCTAATAATTAATTTTCCCTGAGAACATGCAGCACAACATAACTCACTAGATTGAAGAATCTTACGGTTCTTCAATGAATGTCCTTGTGAGTTTTCAATGATTCTTCGCATCATTGTTGCTCTAAGATGACCTAATCGGTCATGCCAAATGATAAAATCATTTGGGTTAGTAAACTTCTGGTTTACTACAGCATGTGATTCAATTGCACTAATATGAGTATAATATATACCAGAAGAAAGCATATGTAATTTTTCCAATATTGCTTTCTTATTTGAATCACATCTGGTAATATAGAGGTACTCATTGTTATCCTCATTCATAGTCTCAATATGATATCCATTCTTGCGGATATCTTTAAAACTTAGCAAGTTTCTTTGAGACTTTGTAGATAATAGTGTATTATCTATGAGCAGTTTTGTTCCTTCAGGGAACAAAATAATAGCTCTTCCGGAGCCTTCAATCACATTGCCTGACCCAATAATGGTATTAACACATTCTTCTTTTGATATGAGATAAGTAAAATAAATTTTACTTTTGAGAATGGTATGCGAACTTCCACTATCCGCAAGGCAAATATCATCATTGTATGTTCTTGCCATTTATCTTCAGAAACAAAATCACAATAAAAAATAAATACAATTTATGACAAACTCAATTTCTATTTTAAATTATCTTTCTTTCAATTGTAATTCTTTCACTTTGATAATTAATTATTTCATAGTATGAGTTTGTGATATATATGTAAAACATTATATACAAGAACAAAGAAAAAGAAGGACGAGAATATATGTTTCATGACTTGAGTAATTTAACAGTTTTAATGCTATTTATACTTTCAGTCCAAAACCTTTATTTATTTAATTATATTTTAATATCTAGACTTTCCAAAGTTTTCATCATTGCCTTAAATGCATATAGAGTATTACATTCGACAAACATTAATATCATACAAATATTTTCTTGGACTCAAATATATTACATATTTATTTCAAATACAAGAAAATAAAATTCAATACATACATCACTTTGACAGAATTAAAACTTAAGCATACAAAAGCTAACATACAAAGCTTTTAAACATTTCCACCATTAATCAAATGACCTATATCTCCTTTAGGATCTTCAAAGAAATCAGATACATCATAATGAGTTGAGGTTTGAGCATCTTCTAAGACAAAATTAGTTTCTATCTTTTTCTCATTCTTTTGCAAAGATGCTTGGTAAAGTTCAACCAAATGTTTTGGCGTATGACAGGTACGTGCCCAATGGCCTTTACCACCACAACGATGACATCTGTTTTCAATATGCTTACCATGCCCATTATTCTTCTCTTTATTATCCCACCTCTTGTAGGATTTTTTCTTATTGAAGAATATTTTCTTTTTCCCTTTATCATATTTATTACTGAAATTAGGACCTTTACCATTTTTGGGATTACAAGTACTCACATTCATTTCAAGGAATGGAGCAGAGCCACAAGGGCGAGCTTCATGATTCTTCATGAGCAATTCGTTATTCTGTTCTGCCACAAGAAGACATGAAATTAACTCAGAATATTTTGTAAATCCCTTTCCTCGATATTGCTCCTGCAGGAGTATATTCGAGGCATGAAAGGTTGAGAATGTTTTCTCCAACATATCATTTTCAGTAATATTTTCCCCACACAATTTCAGTTGTGAGCTTATTCTAAACATTGCGGAATTATAATCAGAAATGGATTTAAAATCCTGTAACCGCAAGTGTAACCATTCATATCGAGCATTTGGGAGGATCACCGATTTTTGGTGATTGTACCTTTCTTCAAGGTTTCTCCATAGATCTGCGGGATCTTTCAAGGTAAGGTATTCACCCTTCAACCCTTCATCTAAATGACGTCGAAGGAAGATCATCGCCGTAGCGCAATCTCTTAGTGATGCATTATTATTTGCTTTTATAGTATCACCAAGGTCCTTTGAATCAAGGTGGATTTCGGCATTGACAATCCATGTTAAATAATTTTTTCCTGAAATGTGAAGTGGTACAAATTCTAATCGGGAAAGATTTGACATAATGAAATTTTAGTACCTTACGTCTTCAAAGTAAATTGATAAAAGCTTCTTGCTTCAAAGCCAATTGATCAGAGCCTCGTGCTGATAACGTGTTATAAAATCGAAGCTATAGTTGAAGCTATAGTAGAACTAAAGCTATATAAAAGAGAGAATATAAGAAAAGGAAGAAAGAGAGCTATAGAGAGCAAGTATTAGAAATTCTTATTGATTTCTGGATATGAAAAACTTATGAAAGCATAGCCCTATTTATAGTAAAAGATTTACTATTACATGAAAAGGAATGAACGGCTATGATTCATTTACTATGCAACATAGTAACTTGATTAGAAATGGACGGCTATGATTTATTGGATTACTATGCCGCATAGTAAATAACGGCAGCAGCCACCAATAATTCACAACACCTTCAAAATAAAGGTGGATATTATAATAATAGTAGAGCTAAGTACCCAATATAATATTAAGTTAACAATAATAAAAAAAATAAACCATCCGAAAATATTAAAATTAAAGAAAAGTATAAATAACTAATGTTAGAATATTCTTTAATATCAAATTAGTATATTTATATTTATTAGTATGATTCAAATCATTATTGTAGGATATTATGTTTTATTGTTTTGATTCATTTTGATTCTCCTCTTTACCTATAAATAGGTTGTACCTTGTAACATATTTCATATAGTTTATAATACACAAAAATTCTTTTATACTCTGATCTTTCTCTGTTTTTAACATGGTATCATGAGCTTTTGGTTCGTTTCTCCTTCGATCAGACGAGACGTGTTGTGTTAATATTTTTTTCCTCACTTCCGCTCCTTTTCTCTCTGTTTTCGGCCTCTGATTGTCGTCGTTTGTCTTCCACAATCACATATTTCATCTCCTCACGCTGTTCCGAGTATTTTGCACTCAACCCCGTCGCCGGAAGCCGCCACACGCGTCGCCACGCGCCGCCAGAAGCTCTCTGTCTCCGATTGGGCCCTTCCTCCATCCAGACGTGATCTGGGCCATTGGATCTACGGTGTAGATCAACGGTCAGGGAGCTCCGTGACCCGTGAATTCATCCAACCTGTTTTTCGACCCGCAACGTTGACCCACGTGTTTTGCCGCCCGACCTAGCTGCGACCCGCCTTCCAACCACGTTGACTTCGACGTTGACTCTCGCTAACGTGTCTCCTCTGCAGCGAATCTTGTTCTGCCACGTGTCAGACACACATGGCAGCTGACGTGGCATCCTAGTGGGACCCTTCCCAAGGTTTTTTGGTGAGATCTTTCCGTTTATGTCCTCTGTTTCGTGAAATTTTACTCCGATATTGCTGTTTCTATCTCTTTCTTGGTGGTTTATTAATGGAGAAACCAGATATTTTTCAGCCAATTCCTGTTATTCTTAATGGCTCCAACTACAGCCATTGAGTGGAAGCAATGCGAGGCTTCCTCAAAGGCCGTAAGTTATGGCGCTATGTGACTGGTGATATTACTTGTCCAGTTAAAGGTGTAGTGACCGCGACTGATAAAGCCACAGATGGTACATCCAAATCCAAGGTTGATGCTGACACAGATTTTTCTGAGAAACTTGAAGACCGGGATAATAAGAATCATCAAATTATCACATGGTTTCGCAACACGTCAACTCTTGGTATTCATGTCCAGTTTGGTCGTTTTGATACTGCTAAGGAAGTACGGGACCATTTGGCCAAACGTTATACTATTTCCGATCTATCACATCAATATCAATTGTTGAAGGAGCTTCATAGCTTGAAGCAAGAACGTGGTGATAAACCTCATTCCGATGGGTTATTTCATAGCATTAATTGACTAATTATCGACCTCTCACCACTTAAATACTAGCAAAATAGGCTTGATTGCACTTAGTAGTTCCTTAGTGTTAATTAATAAGCACAACACTCAAGGGGGGTGAATTGAGTGTTTAAACAACAATTGTAAATTTTCGCGGAAACGTAAATTACTTTGAATATAAATAACTCAAATGCTTTGCTTAGTATGTTTCCAAGGGCGTAAGCCAATTCTTACGTACTTATAAGGATCTTTTACTTTGCAAAGACACTTGTAAAATATAAATGACTTAATTATAAAAGATGAGAGATAGAGATACGATACACAAGGTTTATAGTGGTTCAGCACAACACTTGCCTACGTCCACTCTTTCTCAATCACAATTGAGAAGTTCAACTATCACCAAGCTTCAAGGTGCTTGACAAACCTTTACAACAAGAGCTTGAATCGAACACTTCATGGTATCACAAGATAACCCACTTCACTCGAAGTAATCCCAACTTCAAGATTTCCCTTAAGTGTTTATCTTACCGACTATAGTGTTTATCAACGCTCACCACCTTAGAGAATCAAACTTTAAGATCACTCAAACAAATAGAAATAGAATTTGAGTAGAGAAAGAATTACAATTCTTAAAATAGAGTAGATGAATACAATTGAAGCTCTATGAACCAATCTATGGGTATCTCTCAAATATGTGCAAAAAACACTTTGAAATTATGTAGAAATTGAAGTATAAACACAAGAATACTTAGAATTGATGTTCTTCCTGAAATGAGGCATCAACACACTTATTTATAGGCATCCCAAAGCATTGGAACGTTATATGATAGGTGGATTGGAGCCATTTTGTCAAAACTAGCCGTTTTGGCACTTTTTCGTACAAAAGCATCGGTGCTTGATGCAAAGCATCGATGTTCCAGTATCCGTTATAAGGAAATTTTAAAATTTGGCTCCAAAGCATCGATGTTTTGGTTTGAGCATCAATGTTTTCGAGTTTTAGCGTAAAGCATCGATGTTTTGAGGAAAGCATCGATGCTTTCATAAATTTTCATATAAACATATATATACCAAATCGAAACTCCGGACGTTAGCTTTCCAACGCAACAAGAACGGAGTCGTTTGGACTTATGTAGCTCAAGTTATCATCATTTTAGTGCACAAAGGTCAAGTTTGACAGCATGCACTAAGTTTTAAAACAACGCCTATGCGTGCTACAGAAACTCTTCAAAAACGTTTTTGGCTAGCGTTTTGACAAAGCATTTTGTTCTAAAAAATATCCTATTAAAATATCCATAAAACATAATCTTTAAAACATTTTCAAGTGTGTGTGTGAGAGAGATAATAAACTTTGGTTCTTGACAAGATAAATACCTAAGTCCTAAGATACTAAACATTCTTCAATGTTGTGGACTTTGCTTTCTTGTCGTTGTTTGCTTGCTTTCAACGCATATCCTCAACTTCAATGTTTGTCATTCATCAAAACCTAATCAAATGAACTTATGCATATTGTAACATGGTTAACACTTAGGGCTGTAATTGTAATTATCTGCTATTTCGGCCAATATTTACTATGTTTTGAACTTTTTCCCGTTCCGCACGATGCCTTGATATGTGCGCTTAAGTGTTTCAGGATTTAACAGGCAAAATTCGGAGCGGAAGTGGCCGAAAAGAGCGAAAGGAACGAAAGGATCGCAACAAAACCTAGAAGGCCATTGCTGGAACCTATGCGTACGCATCCCATGGAGCCATGCGTACGCATCCTGGCCTTGGGCGGCACGCCTAATTGGCAGAACGGGCACATATGCGTATGCATAAGAAGCTTCTATGCGAACGCATAGGTCACTTCCAGCATCTATAAATAGAGGAGCATTTCACCATTTTGAGGAGAGCCAACTTCCATATTCTAGTCTAGTTTTAGAGTTCCATTTCAGGTTTTTGTCCACTTTCACTAGCCAAAACTATGTCGATTTTATTTTATTGTTTGTTTATATTACTGCCACTCTGCCGAATTTCAATTTCAATCAATTTACTTTACCATTATTCTGTTCATTTATTTTCCTGCAAACTGCGATTTTACATACTGTTATGTTGCCCGTTTATTTTCTCGCCTTTATGATTTCAAGTAACGAGTAGAGTCCCATAATGTCTCGGCTGTGGGGTGAAATGTGCAAATGACCTTAGCTGCGAGTCCCACATAGGATTGGATGGGAGGAATGGGGTTAAGTCTATTACTGTTATTCGTACACCCCTGCTAGCAAGGGTGAGGGCCCTGCGACACGGATTCACCATGGTGATAAAGGGTATTCGAGCTGTGGGCCTGATGACAGCAGGTTCCACGAGTTCTTTCAACACCGAGTTGTTGACTGCAGACTCTACCGCCATACCTATACCGCTAGTGAGTTTACTCCAGTAACGCGGATTTACTCGAATCCATCGTGGGATCAGTACCTCACAGTTGGTATGCCAAGGATATATAGAGGATTAACTTCTCCACTCTAACCTGGGTGGTGCGTTCCTCCTAGGTGACAGCTCATCTGACCTGGAACAAAGCAGTGATCATAGGGATGCACAGTATTTCAACCCACGGCCAGGGCACTCTTTTATCATTACTGTCATTTATCTGCTTTTAAACTGCTCTCAATTGCGATCTGTTCTCAATCAAATCAACTACAACTAAACCCCCGATCAAAAATAGGCTTTATGTTTCCGCTTCCTAGGGAAAGCGACCCGAGTCTCGTACTCGGTATTTTTAAAACAGGTTGCACCCCTTGTGACATCCATCTTTCTAAACGCTGACCAGGAGCGAAGGATTAGGCCCTTTTCTGACAACGACAGGGCCCTGTCCCGAGCTCTGTCACGTGGTCATCTTGTTTATGATTTTCTTGCACAAATGGAATTGATTTGGGATCAGTTGACCTCTTGCGAACCTGTTCTTAAAAACACTACTGATGCTAAGGCATATGAGGATCATCGCAATAAGACGTACCTCATTCAGTTTCTCATGGCTCTTACTGATAATTATGAGCCGGTCAGATCTTCTCTTCTACATCAGACTCCTTTGCCCGGCCTTGAAGATGCTCTTCCTCGTCTTAAGTCTGAAGAAACGCATCTTGGGCTGACTGATGCATGGGTATCTTTGGTTATTTTTAATCTCAATTTCTCCTGAATTATATGAATTTTCTTGTGATTATTGCTCTTAATTGATCAATCAAACAAACTTAAAGTCTTTTGAGTTTTGTTTATGTTTATAGAAGATTTCACAAGGATTTGGGGTATTTAAAGGCAACTTAAGAGAAGATTGAAGAAAGGAGATTGAAGGGAGCTGAGAAAAATTGAGAAATTTGAAGTCCAGGAACTCACGTTATACGTGAGTCACCCACGTTATACGTGAAATTATTTCTCTCATCAAGAATTGTCCAGTAGCCCCACTTTATACGTGAACCATCCACGTTATACGTGGAATTAAAAGTGAGAAAGCCAAAATTGTCCAGAGAGCTCACGTTATACGTGAGCTACCCACGTTATACGTGGATTTAATTCTCTCACTTCCAGAATTAAGGCATAAACTCCACGTTATACGTGGAAAAGCTCATCTTGACCACTTCAAACCAGAGTCATTAAGCCCCAAATTCATCCACTAATCAAGGGCAAAATTTGAAGATTCAAAAGAAGATTGATTGAAGACCTAGAGAAGAAGATAAGCTTTGTAACCATAAAAGATAAGATTAGGATTAGATTAAGATATGATTAGATTTTAATTTAAATTTAGATTAGGATAGGTATAAAGAGTGAATTAACCACCTAGGGTTATTCACTCAGCACAAATCCGTTTTCCATAATTCTTAGGTTTTAGTTTTGATCATGAATTGCTAAACTACTCCATTGTTAAGGGTGAGGAGCTCTGTTCACCCATCATGAGGTAGTCTTTTTCTACATTCGATTATTAATTCA
>JASCZI010121079.1:0-23566 GCA_036250425.1 Stylosanthes scabra | reverse complement strand
AGTCTTTTGAGGGCAGCCTGAGATATCCCCTGGAAATACTTGAAGACGGCATAATCGTCATCATTTAGATCTTTGCTAACAACCCTCTCGGGGTAAGTTGATCCTATAAAAGGAAGTAAAAAACGCAGCGGATTTAGAACAGAGAGTGAAACGGATATCAGCATGAAGCGGATTCCCATTGGAAAAAATGAAGCGGTTTTGAAAGGCAGCATGAAGGAAGTTATACCTGTGTACTTTAGGCCTAGTGCCTTGCTTATCTTCTCTGTTGTGATTTCGACGTCCCCTGCGATGGCGTGGATGGTGTGGTCGTATGGCTCGAAACGGAGGAAGATCTGTTTCAACACTTGGTGCTTCAGGTAGTATAATGGAAGATGTTTAAACGCTCCGAATCCGAGTTCCTTAACGATCTTCATCTTTTCTTCGTCTGCATTCAGGCACTTATGGAAGATCGTTGAAACAGACAGTGGGACGCAAGTAAAGTCATGACCTTGCTGCAACAACAGAATAAACGAATCGGATTTTGGTCGTGTAAGTGAATTGAATTTTGGAGTGAAAAAAAATAAGGAAAAAAAGAGATTTGTAAACAAGAAAAACTTACATCCTTTTTTTCGGGATTCTTTCCTTTAGGGGCAGCATTCTTAGATTTGACAGCCTTTCCTTTTCATGATATAGTTTCCTTTTGGCTTCCCATAATTGCTGTGAAATTCACAATAAAATGCACGACCCACAGATTAATTAAACTGAACCAAACAAAAAGGTGAAACGAATATATGATCAAAAGTTAAACGATTCACCAAAAAAAATGCAGAACCAACAGATTACTTAAACTGAACTAATACAAAAGCGAAGCGGATTTATGATCAAAAGTTAAACGGTTTTCATAGATATGCAACCAAGTCATAAGCAAGTCAAATAAAATAAAATGAAATAGAAAATAAAGAATAAACAAAAATAAAACCCCGAAGCGTACTTGACACACGGTTTCCTCAGAAATCAATCATTATGGTTTGAAACATGGAAGCAGTGTTTAACAAATAGAAGTCGAAGCGAATCTATAACAGAAAGCGAAACAGATTTTAATTTTGAAATCGAACCCATGTATTTTCATGACGAGCAGTCAGCCCAAACGATAAATAAACCCTAAATGATATAAAGAAGTTGCATTTTTGAAAAAAGGGCTCGAAACAAGAATGAATAAGACCTAACCCTAACATGAATCGAATTTAAAAGCATTTGTGAAGCGGATACTGGATATACATTTCTGATGTGATCGATTAAAGTGAATGATAAACAAACGAAAACAGAACAGTAATGCAAGGCGTTTAAACCCTAATTAAAAAGAACAATAAATTAATCGAGAGAGGAATCATGAACACTAACCTTGTGCGACTTCGAATGTAGTTTACTGTTGATCTTTTTGTGTGATTCTTCGTTGAGAATCGCTTGCTCTCTTCGAAGTTGCTGTTGTTCTTTTTTTTTTTGAACAGTGAGTTTTTTTTTGAAATGGAAGGTGAATGGCGAATGGATGAAATGAATAATGAATGGTTGGGAGGGGGATAGTAGTAGCGGAGACGTTTCATTTTTTGCATCGGGTTGCGAGTCGCGACCTTTTGAATTTGGGCGGTTTGGTCGTGGAATGCACGCGCCTGACTTTTGGCGGTTCGGTCGTAAATGCACACGCTTGGGTGAGAGTGTGTTAATTGGACTTGGTTGTTACTTGGTTATATATATGTGTATATATAGTGTTATATATATATATATATATATATATGAGTGTGATATAATAGTTTTATTAAATTTTAAAATGAATTAGACTCTAGTTTTTCTCTTGGAACTTTCTAAGGGATTATTTTCTATCAAATTTTCCTAGATTTCTATATTTCTCCATACCAATAATTGATACAAATTTATATCAAACAGTGCTTTTATTGAATTCTCATCTAATATCTTATGGAAGATGGAGTGACTATTGGTGGTTCATTTGTGCTTGTTAATTTTGGAATTCTAAAAAAAATTTAGAATCACATAAATTGAGCTTGGTTTATGGTGAAGTGAGAGGTGAAGTTTGACACTGGTATTGTTCATGGAGGTTGAACAATATTTCTATCACTTGGTTGTATTTAAAATTGTACTTCTGCACCGATATTAAACAGAATTCAGATTAATTTTGCCAAATTTAAATTAAATTCAATTTTAATCTTGATCCATCAAAAGAATTGGTTTCAAATTCAAATCATCTAAAGTAATAAGAAGAAGACTCAATTTTCAATTAGATTTCAGAAATTCAGAAATCACATATTCATATTAACAATTCAAAATCCAAGAATTCAAACGTCCAATGTTCAAAACACAAAAATTCAAAACCAACATTGATATGAACTCAAGGGGCTAAAATAAATGTCTAATTTAGAATAATTATGACATTTTGTTATCTTTGTTTTATGTTAGTTTTAAGTAGTATTTTAGTAAATGAATTGTGGAACAATAAATGCTTAGTGGGAAAATCTTATCTAAATAGATTTTCTAGTAAGTTTCCTATCCACAATCTCATCTTTTTATAGATTCTCTAGTAGAAGTTTTCTATCCACTTATCACTATAAATAGAGGATCCATGTATATGTAAAACATATTACCAGATTGTAAGAAATGCAATTTTTGTATTTTCTCTCATGTGAGAGTTTTCTTTTTGTTCTCTTAGTGGAGAGAACAAAAATGATCTTATCAAGATATTTTGTGGTGATCATTCCGATCTTATCAAAATAGTTTGTAGGGATCATCCGATCATATCAAGGTGGCTTGTGGCGATCATTCAATCTTATCAAGATAACTTGTGGCGATCTTTTCGATCATTTCAATGAAACTTGTGTCGATCGAAACCAAGACTTATCACTCACCTTCTCATCTATCTTATATGTGGCGTCTATATCCTTCTTTATTAAAAAAAAATATAAAAAATATGTTTTGATTTTGTTTGCCCGCGATACTCATCAAACATTCAGCTTGCTCAAGCAATTCTAAATTTAATCAAAATTCAAATTTAGTTTTAATTTCAGAAATTGCTTATTAAAAATTCTCAATCATGAGTTCAAATTGTACAACAATGCATGTCAAAAAGAAGTGTATAACAATGGCAATTCAACAAGTAAACGAGGAAGAGGAGCTTAAACTACAAATGTTCTTTAAAAAAAAAAAAACGGCAACTAAAATATAAGAGTAAAGTATGTGGGGGTAGAAATAATACATTATGATGGGCAATTGGCCTTATAGCATAAATAATATGCTATACATGTGTTCATTGATAGTAGATAAGATTATAAATAAAATTATTTGGCAAATAAAAACAATAGAAATACTTGGTTCAACAACAATAACAATAATACGAATAAAATTTGCAACATGCAGGATTCTAATTTTGAGAGGAAAAAACTAAAAGAAATAAGATTAATACTAAAAATATAAAAAACTAAGAATTTCTATATAAAAAAAAAAGACGAAAAGAAAATCCCTTTTTCTTCATAACGAAGAGGCAACAACGCCGTAGAAGGAAGGAGAAGCAATCGCTAACTCATTCTATTACGTCGTTATGCGAAATTCATTTGAATGGACCCAAATTGTAAGTTTTCTATTAATTTTTTTCTATTTTCTTTAAGAACAACGTTAAATCTTCATCATCGCCTTAAACAAATTTTCCATCCATGATTTCACATGAATTTTAAAAACTTAAATGACCTCAATTTGATTTCACATGCATGAAAACAGAGAATAAAATTATCGGCAAACTTAGAGAAAATCGAAATTTAGCATAAAATAAAAAATATATCAAACATGTAATGCATGCTGTTATATGTTAAATTGTTAAATTATTTGATATAATGTAAATTTTTAAAACCAATTAACTAGTTTAATATCAGAAAGTATAACAGTTAAACCGATACTTTAATTTCCGGATATTGCGAACCGAGTTTTGAAACCAATTATCTATTTGATTGATTAACAGCGAGGAAAGCAAATGTTTGATTGTCTCACTTTTGCACACAAAATCGGGCGTAAACATTTGCAATAATTTGAGCCATTCAGACACTTTTACAAATGATTATTCCCCGCCGGTCATGGCAACCGGAAATTACTTTGGAAAAAAAAATAGGAAACATTTTAATTATCAAAATGCTGTTTACAAATTAAATTTAACAATCAAAATCAATTTATGTATAAATACATATGTAATTGAACTCATTTTTAATCTTTATTTTATATTTCAATGCATATTTTATACCGTTGATAATTGATTTTAGTGATTAATTTTAGTGTACAATAAGCATAATTCTTTAAGTATTTTAGTGTTTTATGTATTTTAGTATTTTTAGCTATTAACTTTAATCATAATATAAATTACTAAAACTACCTATGATCATGATATATTTGAAACATTTTTCAAAATATATTAAGCTGATCCACTAAGTTAATTGGATCGGAATTGCAATGTCGACGAAGGAACTAGCATTTCTTAATCCAGAGCTTTTTCGGAGTACTGAAATTAAGAGAAATATTAGATGATAAATAATCTTTTAATTAAATTAAATAAGTCTTTTTAATTATTTTTATGTGTTTTTTTTTCAACTAATAATACAAGTAATTTTTTTTGGTGACATAATACAAGCAATTTTACTTAAATTAAATTAATTTGATGAATTTTAGTTTTGAAAAAAAGTATTTGTACATCTTACATCTATGATCTAACACTCACTCTGTAGACTGTAGGTAAAATCACCAAACCATTCATAGTGATCTGATTTGTTAGTGTGGTTTTGTTTGGTTAGTACTTAGAGTTGATCGGCAAAATTTTCACTGAAATTTTAAATTGCTGAAAAAAATATTTATGAATTTTAAAAACGAACAAAAATGTCCTCAATATTATTAAAATATGAGAAATTACATGTATTGCACATGCCTATATCTCCATCCTTTATTACATAATAGAAAGGGTAATACTAAATGTACCATTGTATACATTATTTGCTAAATGATGTGTAAAAGTATATAATGGTACATGTAAATTTATTCAATTAGAAAAAACATGACTCAAAATTCCAAATCAGACTCCACCTGTTTCCGCTAAACCCAACCTCCACATCACATGTATTGCACGTGACTCAATCTCCATCCTCGATAGCACACTCTCCAGCACGTGGTTTTTGCCGTAACATCCTCCTTCATAGTTCACACCACACTAAGTTCATGCCACCCTCCTCTTTTTTCCATTTTACGATTCCATCTTTCACAATTCAAAGTCTCATACCTTAATATTAAAAATACTAAAATAATTATTTGAGATAAAGACAAATATACCCCTAACCTTTTTAAAGCTGGACAAAAGTAACCTCCACCTTGATAAAATACCTGTATGCCCCCGACCTTCGAAAAAAACAAGACAATCCTATCCTCCGTCGTTGTCAATTACGTGCCCGTAAAACGTTAGGACACAACAGACATTGATCTTTTTTGAAAAGGATAATTTAACCCCTGATAAATTTAAAAAAAAAGGCAACTAAAACCTTTACCTTGTTGTCGAGGGACATATTTCCCTCTGGTTGAGTTTGGGGTGCAAATTGGCTAACAGAACCCGTTTAAAAACATCAGCAATGTTTTAACCACCTCAGACCCGTTTAAATCCACGTCAGACGGATTCACAACGGGCACGTGATTTAGGATTGTCTTGTTTTTTCGAAAGTCAAGGGCATACAGGTATTTCATCATGGTGGGATTACTTTTGTCCAACTTTAAAAAGGTCAGGGGCATATTTGTCTTTATCCCTAATTATTTTAAGGGGGAAAAAAAAAATCCGACCCGAATATTTACGTAAAAACCCGAAACCTGAGTAGCCATTTTTTTTTTCATAATAATAAGTTAATAATAATAGTTTGATTACATGAATCTCCATATGCATGTATAATGATTCAGTTGTTCCGCGTCTGTTATTGTGGTTTATTGGAGAGAGATTTATTTTTGTTGGTTGGGGTGGTGATTCCGAAGCTCGATCCGAAAGGAGGAGGTAGGTATGGAGTCGATCCTAGCGAGAGCTCTGGAGTACACTCTCAAGTATTGGCTCAAATCCTTCTCCAGAGATCAGTTCAAGCTGCAGGGTCGCACTTTTCATCTTTCCAATTTAGGTTTTTTCCATTTTCCGCTTCTCAATTTCATTCCATTCCATTTCTCTATACTTAGTAATTTAATTGTATAATTTGGATTAATGATGATGATGATGATGATTCAGATATAAACGGAGATGCATTGCATGCTAGTGTTGGATTTGCCACCTGCACTCAATGTAGCCACCGCCAAAGTTGGCAAATTGGAGATTATGGTTTGTGTTACTAATTTTCTTTTTTCTCCTTTTTTTTCTTTTTCAGGCTATGTTGTTTTAGCTTGTTAGATAGTAAAATTGGTGAAAACTGTAAAAATGAATTTGTTGGATTTTGCGTCCAATCAAATAACAATAGAACTCAGTGTTTTATGATTTTTTGATTCAGTAATTATGGGCTCTTTTGGACATTTTTCTTCTTCATTAGTAGTAGTGTTAATATATTAATGGTTCTTATTACGTTCAATGTGTGATTTTTCTAGCTACCATCGGTGAGCAATGTACAAATAGAGCCCTTTTTTGTTCAAATCGATAGGCTGGATTTGGTACTATTGGAGAATTCTAATTATGAAAAGCCGCCCGAGAATCAAGCTAGGTAGTGAAAATTGTTATCTTGCTGAAATTGTCTCTGAGGAATTGTGTGTTAGAGTGATGCTTTCTTCTATTTAGCTAGTAAGTTTTCTTATACTATTTTATGCAGCATCACGCCATCGAGTGCCTCTTCAAAGGGTGGTGGTTATGGTTTTGCTGACAAGGTCTGACTCTATCACTACTAAGACTGTTGATATGTGTGGCTGAATAATATCTAACATGTCTATTTTCCTAGTTGTGTGATGCTTGTAGTAGTTAAACTTTCCAATGGATGCACACGCTTGAAAATGGAAATGAAGAGAAAAAAACTATTGTTTAATAAAGTGGGTCCAATGTGCATGTTGAATTTGACTGTTCCTCATTGCTACTGACTATGGACTCCCATCAGATTTCAGATGGAATGACTATACAAATTCAAACAGTTAATTTGTTACTTGAAACTCGTGGGAGTGCCTGTCCCCAAGGGGGAGCAACATGGTAAGTTCTTACCAGTATTCTGAATTGTTCTTCTTCATTAGTTTATTTATGTTATGCAATGATTGTCATGCATCAATAAAATGAATTGAAAACGATATTTATATCTCCGTTGTTGGGTTTGATCATTAGTGTAGTATTTGGTTGGCATTTATTGCAATAGTGTTTAAAGATAATACACTTTTTACGGGGTAGCTTTACAGATGAACCTGATGGATTGTTCGTCCTCTTTAACTGAAAAAGTATGTTATGAATGTTTCTGAAACCTATCCATAAGTATCCCTATACCATTGGCTGTAGGGCACCACCTATGGCATCTATCACCATACGCAATGTGTTGTTGTATACAACTAATGAAAGCTGGCAGGTAATTATGTTTCGGCTCATGCTTACAATTAATATGGGACCCCTAGTATAAACGCTAATGAAGATGATTTTACCTTGTATTATCAGGTTGTAAATCTTAAGGAGGCGCGTGAGTTCTCAAGTAATACAAAGTATATATATGTATTCAAAGTATTGTACCGCCTTTCATTTTATATCTTATGTGTGTATGAATGACATTGGGATAATTTACTGTCTAAATCATCTCTATCCATTAATTGGAATGTCCTAATATGTATAATTATTCTTACTCTACCCTTCTCTTCAGAAATTGGAGTGGGAATCTTTATCTATTGATCTTTTGCCTCATCCTGACATGTTCGCGGATGATACTTTAGGCCGCTCTCCAGAGCGAGAAAACATTAGAGATGATGATGGTGCAAAAAGAGTATTCTTTGGAGGGGAGCGATTTTTAGAAGGAATATCGGGAGAAGCATATGTACAATTCCTCTAATTAACTTTATTATAATCTACTTTCTTCTAAAACTTTTAAGTTTTCAGACTCAAAAAAGTTGACAACTACACCTTTCTATTTCCCAGATCACAATTCAGAGATCGATTTCCAATAGTCCACTTGGGCTTGAGGTTCAGTTGCACATCACAGAAGCTCTTTGCCCTTCATTAAGTGAGCCAGGTAATTAAAAGAACACTTTTTACATGTATCCACATTTATTTTATAAAAGTGGCAAAGATGTTATATGAAATTAGTATTAATATATCATATGTGCAGGGCTTCGGCACTTCTCCGCTTTATGACAGGTTTATCTGTCTGTCTAAACAGGGGAAATGTAAATTTGAAGGCCCAGAAGGTTTCAGTAGCTTTAACTTTTCTCTCCTTTTAGAAAATCATTTTTTAAGCTTGTTTATGCACAAAGCTCTTCTATTTTTCTAGCTTTTTTATTCTTCTTTGAATTTGAATCATGATAGCGATCTACTGAAGCTGCTGGGCGCTCTCTTGTCTCAGTTGTTGTGGACCATATATTTATTTGCATCAAAGATTCTGGTATATTTATATCTTTTACTTTATTTGATTTTAATCTCTTTTAGTCATGATCAAATATCATATAGCTAATAGTTTATGCATATACATGGCATACAAAATGATCATACTATTGTCATTAATTTGCAGAGTTCCAACTTGAACTATTAATGCAGTCCCTTTTTCTCTCTCGGGTAACTTCGTTGATTATATTATTTTTCTGTGTCTTTAATTGTGAATCATTCTTCCCTTACTGTGTACCATTTGTGTCACTTGATGACATAGAATATATATAGGGAAAGGAGTATCTAAAACATCACATGGAATAATGTAAGTGTTTGCTTAGAAAGGAAAAAAGAAAAAAAGAAAGCAACCAAATGACAAATATTGAACATAGAATAATTGGCAAATGATAAATAATGAAACAAGAAACGCCCTCTGCATGTTTATTCCTTGTATGATGCATAATCTGCATTTGCTGAATAGAAATACCAAATGGCATTGACAAAAATGTTTATCTAGTTCTCTTTGTAGTATCAAGTTGCTATGTCCCATAGTATCTAGCATCCCATGGGGAATAATTAATTGTTTATATATTTTCCTTGTAGGCAAGTCTTTCTGAAGGAGAAAATGACAGTAGTTTGAGCAGGATTACAATTGCAGGTCTTTTTTTAAGGTTTGTGTTATATGCTCTTCCCAAATAACAACTATTGAAAGGATTAATTAATTAAGTAGTCTTGTTTACCCTAATTTTTGTATTGAGGTTCTCTTGGCCTCCATTTGTTTGTATTATTCTTATCTCCTAGTATTAGTATTTCTTCCTTTAACAAGAAAGACAATAAAAAAGGAAAGGAAAAACATGTTTAATCCAATGTGAAAAATATTGAGAATGGGTGGCGGCCTATATGGCACCTATTGCTTCTGTTGTTAGATATCCTTGGTAGACTGTTGAATAAATAATGCATTTCATAATTGGAAACAAGAAAGAAAAATATTAGCAATGTGCAATGTGTCTTACTTGGTTGTTTTAGTCTGCCATAGTCATAATGGTGGTTTCATTTTATATGCTGACTATTGAAATAGTTATAATTGTTATTAAATTGTATTTGTTTCTTCAAATGTAGTGACAAATTTTCACACCCTCCATGTACGTTAGTGCAGCCATCTATGCATTCTGTTACAAGAGAGTCTTTTCATGTGCCAGAATTCGGTAACGCTTTATTAATTTAATTTTATACTTTTGTTTTGATATTGTCCACTAATGTGTTGTAAATTCATTTAAATAAAGTTAGACTATGATAAATTGATACCATTACTTTTATTTAATACTACATACCTTCACATTAATAATAACAACAATAATGACAACAACAATGATACGCTCTGATTTCGGCAAGTGCACCGAATCGTACGTAAGTAATACCACGGTGAAGTAGGTATCGTTCCCACGAGGAATAAAGGACCAATCAATATTATCAATCAATTATTCTAATCAGATTTAATAAAACTTGAAGGGAATATCAATGAATGAATTCGAAAATAATAAGTAGTAGCAGAGAACAAAAAAAAATTACTTGAGATTAATGTGATGGAATGATATGTTAAGAGTTTCATAGATGTTTTTCCGTTGAGGGCCAATGTATACATTCAATTATAACTCTAGGTTTTCAATGATCAAGCACAACGAATCTATATTAACTAGGTCCTAATCTCTTAGTAACTTAGTTTCTATTTACCTAATCAAAAGCTAATTTCTTAGTCAATTAATCAAATAAATAAATGAAGTTCTAAATCAGATCATAATCCTTATGAGTCTCAAAAGTGATCCTAGATTAGATTAAATGTCACAATATCTAAACTAGTTCTAATCCAATTTTAACTCACAGAATTATAAGTTGCATGACAATTAACTTTACTATCTCTAGTTAGACTTAATTGATCATGTGAATTAATTTTTAGCTAGCATAAGTTAACAAATCTCTCAATCTAATTAACTTAGCCCTAAACAAGTTAAGAACGCCTCAATGATTCTAAACTATTAAGATGAAGAACAGAAAACTAAATCATGCGTCAAAGATAGCTGAAAGTACCTGTACAAACGGACTACCTCATGCTGGGTGAACAGAGCTCCTCACCCTTAATAATGGAGTAGTTTAACAATTCATGATGACGGATCTGTGCTGAGTTAATGACCCTAAGTGGTTAAATCACTCTATATACCTATCCTAATCTAAATTCAAATCAAATCTAATTTAAGTTAAATCTAATCTTAATCAAATCTAATCTTATCTACTATGATTACAAAGCTTTATCTCTTCACCTAAGTCTTCAATCAATCTTCTCTTAATTCTTCCAATTTTGCCATTTGTTAATGGATGGATTTGAGCTTAATTGATCTTGGATTGGAGTACTTCTGATAGGTTCCCTGGACGTTGGAGAATTACCTTCCACGTATGAGGTGACTCCTCCACGTAAAACGTGGAGTCTCTGTCAATTATGGAAGTCAGCTTTTAATTCCCACGTATACGTGGGCTCCTACACGTATAACGTGTAGTTATTGGACAATCCTAGAACTTCCTTCTTAATTTCCATGTATGACGTGACTCTGGGACGTATAACGTTGACTTGTGTTTGACTTTGGTCAATAAATTCCTTGTCTGGACGTTATACGTGACTCACCTACATGTATAACGTGTAGTCACTGGACAATTTTGAAGAGGGAGAAATAATTCCCACGTATAACGTGGGTGCTACACGTAGCCTCTGTTCAAATCTAGAAGAGAAATTTTAATTTTCACGTATAACGTGAGTCATGAACTTCAATTTTCTTCAATTTTCTTGCTCTCTTCGTCCTCCTTTCTTCAATCTTCTCTTAAATGGCCTTGATCACCTAATTTTTTTATGAAAATACTCTAATAACATAAACAAAACTCAAAAGACATCAAGTTTGTTTGATTGACAATTCAAAGAGTAATAATCACAAGAATGAACATGTAATTCTAGAGAATTTGAAGTTAAAAACAACCAAAGATGCCCATGCATCAAACAACAACAAATTCTTGTCTTACTAAGTGGAAATTACTAGAAGAATCAAATGACACCACCATGCCTGGCATGAATGATGTTTGAATTCAATCATATATTACTTGTTTTTTTTTTAATTCATTCAAACCATTTTCTCCCTCTTGCAGCTAGAAGCTTTTGCCCCCCAATATATCCACTTGGAGAACAGCAGTGCCAATTGATTGAGGGAACTCCTCTAATCTGCCTTCATTCCCTTCAAATTGTGCCTTCTCCAATTCCACCATTTTTTTCTTCTCAAACAGTTATTCAATGTCAGCCACTTACGGTATGTTCAATTTTCGGTTAATTACTATTTTGGTCCCGATAGTTTTGGTTGATATTAAAAATCGTACCTAAAGTTTTTGTGTTCAAAATCATCCATAACGTTTATTTTATTGATAATCGAGCTTCCAGTTATAAAAATTTTTAAAGACAAAATTGCCCCTCAAATTACATCACTTATACCACTACTGCTTCCCTCCCCATAATAACCACCAACAATACCACCAAGAAAATTTTTTTTTGAAATCTAAAACTAATTTTGTTGAATGAGAACTAAAAAAAAAAAGTTAATAACACTGAGTTAACCGACAAAATCACTACTTGAGTTGAATATACTAGAAATGAGTAAAAGCAATTAGTTGAATACAAAAAGAACAAAACTCTGTTTCTATTCTCTCTCCCTCGATGAAAATTTTTCCTTTCTTTTTTTTCCCCAAAAAATCTAAATCCTTTGTTGTTGATGTTGTTGGATTTGAAAGATTTAATATCGTTGGATTTTAAAAGAAAAAAAGAAAATTTTGTGGTTTTGTTGGTGGTAGTGATACAACTTAAGGGGAAATTTTATCGTTAAAAAGAATTTATGATCGGAGGGACAATTTTGAATGCAAAAATTCCTTAGAGATGATTTTGATTTTCGGTCAAAACCATAAGGATCAAAATAGTACTTAACCTTTCATTTTATGTTAACGAGTAAATTGCATGCTATTCATATATTTTTGCTATGGTCATCAATTATGTTATTTATTGATCTTTCTTTATTTTCTAGATTCATCTTCAGGAAGAAGCTTGCCTTCGAATATCTTCTTTCTTAGCCGATAGAATTGTTGTCAATCCTAGTGATGATACTTTACCAGATTTCTCGATTAACTCTTTTGTCTTCACTCTAAGTGGACTGGATCTTACAGTTCCTTTGGACAAGACCCGATCAGATATTCCAAAATGTAACATAGATAATGTAGTCCAGACCTCCTTTGCTGGAGCAAGGCTTCATATCGAAGACTTTTCCTATACTGATTCGCCCTCAATGAAACTAAGAATATTGAAACTGGATAAGGATCCTGCTTGCTTTTGTCTTTGGGAAGGTCAACCAACCGATGCTAGTCAGAGGAAGTGGAGTGCCGGAGTATCCCAGCTTACCATATCTTTGGAAGCATGTACTGGCCCACCTGCACGTCAAAATTCTCTTGGATGGACTGCAGGACTATGGAGATGTATTGATCTGAAAGGTGTTTGGATAGAAGTAGCTATGGCAACTGCTGATGGAAGTCCATTGTTAAAGGTTCCTCCTCCAGGAGGTATTATAAGGGTTGGTGTTGCTTGTGAAAAATTTTTGTCCAATAGTTCGGTTGAGCAATTATTTTTTATCTTGGATCTCTATGCATATTTTGGAAGAGTAAGTGAGAAAATAGCAGTGGCTGGAAAAATGAAAAACTTTGAGGACACTAAGAACAAATCTTCTAGTGCAAAGCTAATGGACATAACTCCTACTGATAGTGCTGTAAGTTTAGCAGTTAAAGACCTTCAACTTCGATTTCTCGAGTCTTCACCATTGAATGTTGACGGAATGCCTCTAGTGCAGTTTGTTGGTGATGATTTGTTCATCAGTGCCACTCATAGAACCTTTGGTGGTGTTATTGTTATTTCGTCCACTTCACGTTGGGATAGTGTTGAGATAGATTGTGTGGAAGCTGAAAAACACATAGTAAGTGAGAATGGCTCATTCCTCAGTAATGGAGAAAATACCCCTTCAAGCAATGATTATGGAGACCGTCAACTAAGAGCTGTATTCTGGGTTCATGACAAGAGGAACCATCGATTGAATGGAAATGCTCCTTCAATCCCTTTCCTCGATGTAAACATGGTACATGTCATTCCATTGGGGGAAGAAGATACAGAGTCTTATAGTTTGAATGGCTCAGCCTCCATATCTGGTATTCGTCTTAGTGGGGGAATGAACTATGCTGAAGTCCTCCTACATCGATTTGGAATACTTGGTCCTGATGGTGGTCCTGGGAAGGGTCTTTGTAAGGGCTTAGAAAAGATAGAAGCAGGACCATTGGCAGCAATTTTCAAGACAACACCTCATGATGTTGGTAATTCGAAAGATGGTATGAAACAGTGCCACATGATTTTTCATTTTGAAATTTCTTTCTTGTTCATGTTATGTGTTTGTTTTATATATAGTTTGCTTATTAGTCAATTTTATGCCAGTTGGAAGTTTGAGAAAAGGGAAACAAACCAATTTTCCAAAATTGAAGAAGCCAGATAATGTGGATATAAACATAGAATTGAGAGATTGGTTATTTGCTCTTGAAGGAGCACAAAAGATGGCTGAAGGGTGCACGTTATCTAGCCCAGAAAATATAAGCAGAGAAGAGAGGTGTTGGCACACAACTTTCCAAAGACTACAAGTTATTGTCAAAAACAGCCCAAAGAATGTTCCGGGCGGAAAAGCACCACCACATAAAAAACAACTATATCCTGTGCAAAGAGTTACGGTAAGTAGACAATTATTTCTTCTTTCTTCAATAATTCTATTTGTCTATAAATCACACCACAACTCTTTGAAATTAAGGACTTTTTTAAGCTTTCAAGAACGAAAATTTTTTTTCTTGTTCATTTTTTTTTCCATTCTTTAGTTAATGATTTAATTACTCTTGCATGAATCACATTAGGAAACCTAGCTTGTATATTTCTAATTTGCATCTATGGCCTTGGTACACTAAAATTACAATATAACGTAGAGTACTAAAGTTCAATCTATGGCTGCTTGGACGTTGCGTCGGTGCCTATAATTTTTGTTTATTGTGTGCTACATACTCTTGTCAAAATCAATTTAAGATTATTTTTAAGGTTTAATTAATCCATTGGTCTCTGCAGTTTCACTGAATTTCAATTAGGTCTCTATACCATATCAGATTTTACAATCAAAACCCTACTGGGAAAAAAAATAAATATTACGGAATATTCTGTTACATAATACGAATATACCCCTTCTTGGGTCGTAAGCCTTAAACAAATATACCCTCGTATGATGGAATATTACATTATATCTAACGTTTTTGTCACGGTAGAGACTTAATTACAAAATCTGATATGGTGTAGAACCTAATTGAAATGAAAAAAAGTATAGAGACCAACTTAAAAGTTCGGTGAAACTATAGGGACGAAGAGAGTAATTAATTTAACATTTTTAAACTATGACTTAAATCATTGATACATGTCAATAAGATTCAATAATTTGTTTACATTGGTTGTTGATTGCCTAACTTGTTTGTCTTCGGAGCTAGCTGTGTAGAGGTTCGCAATAAAACACAACATAGGAAGTTTAAGTCAAATGGAAGAAACTGAGCGATTCTTTTAGTGTTATTTATGATAAAAATATACCCCTCAAGTTTAAAGAAAAAAATTTATCGCATAGATAGAGACATGTGAGAAAAATTTGGAGTTGTGGATGTTCTAGTGAGTATATTAGGCTAAGGGTAGCTTAATAGTGAAAGATAGATGATACCGAGCAAAGCTACATGTTAAACTATTAAGAAGAATTTACATTTTTATGATAGGACATGGTTTATAAGTAGACACTAGCATAGTCCATGCAATCAACCTTACTCATCATTGAGATGAGGTTTGGCATGGTGGCTGTTTTGATAGGATCAAATATGCAAAATATTGTTTGAAATTATATTTCCATAGTTGCACTGGAAATAACAAAAATAAACTATCTCGAATTATAATTTGATGATTTCCCTGTGCATCTTTTCGTTGTGTATTTCTTATTATTAAAGTGTGTTATGTTGTACCTTTTACAGGTTGGAATCCAAGGGCTGCAGATCATAAAGCCGCAGAGACCAAAAGAGATTCCTTCACCAAAATCAATTGTAAATGGTGTTAAAGAAGTTAATGGCACTGCTGGAGTTTCTCTTCAGCTGGACTTAGTATCAAGTGAGGATAATGTTGAAGTTGAAATGACTAACTGGGAAGTGGAAAACCTAAAATTCACTGTTAAGCAACCGGTAATGTGAATTTAATATTTAATCATGACCTCACTGTCCCACTCTTTATGATCATTGTATGTGATTAATAGTTTACTATACAGATTGAGGTGGTTGTAACCAGGGATGAGGCTCAACACCTTACTTTTTTGTGCAAATCTGAAGTTGATTCCATGGGCCGAATAGCAGCTGGAATTCTAAGATTACTTAAGCTCGAAGGTTCTGTTGGCCATTCTGTGATGGATCAACTAGGCAACCTAGGTATGGTGCCAAATTTTCTCATTTATCCAGTGCTTCTAATTAAAAATAAATCCTTATTAAGTTATAGTAGTGATCATTCATTAGTACTTTAACATTTCATCTTTAGGAACGCTACAAAGAGCAAAAAAATATTTAAGATGTTGACTCTAGCATTCTTGATTGGCAATCGTTTTTAGTTAGTGTATGGATTAAAGATGTTGAGATTGAGGGTTTCAGACACAGTGAGGGAGAGAAAAAGAGAACAAAGACTAGGAAATAATATTAGATACACTAATATGATTATGTTGTGGTGTTACATGGGAACAGTAGTAAATCTCTGTAATAGTAGCAAAACCCTAATCATACATAGGGAAGTGATCATGCAATAAAAGCTAATATCAAAACAAATACTAAGAGATATTATGTGATATTCTAGAGATAAGATGATACTACATGATATATTATTCGTTACTTCTAACAAAAGAACAGAATGTCTTCAGAAGAGTAGCATAAATTGTTGTATTCATGTCATGTTAAAATTCTATACCTTTTTAGGAAAACGGAAAATTGACTTAGAACCAAGGTATCTCGATTTTGTGGTTGCTAACTGATCTGACTTCGGGTAGAAAATCATATATGATTGATTTACTTAAATTTGTTTTCCCCAAAGTTAAAAGATATTGTTTCACTTGAACTTGATCATTCATATGGTGAAATTTGAATTATATTTGAGCTAGCTACTCTGCTCTAAAGTTTCTCCTAGATAAAAAACTTTGTTGTATTTGGATTTGTTTTTTTAAATTGTTAAATCACTTTTGATATATTTGTATAAATTTTTTAAAATAATCTAAATCTCAATCAATCGCAATTTCATAATTTTTGCAGAAACCTGATAAGGTAGGTCTAAGAAAATCATATTTAGGTCTTTCAATAATATAACAAATTTAAGTTGTAAAATCATTTCTTCAAAATTTGAAACACACTAATTGTAGATCTTGTAAACTGCAACTTTGATCACATTATAGAATATGGGGTATCTTTTAATTTTACAGATGTTTTAATTTAACTATTTTTGTCTTCTATTATCTTTCCTTGTAGGAAGTGAAGGCATTGACAAGATTTTCTCTCCTCGTAAGCAAAACAGAGATGATATTGTCTACAATGGAGGATTTTGTCCATCACCAAAGCTGATAAACAGAAGTCCGTGCAAAACCACAATGGAACCGACATTAACTTTGCTCGAGGAAGTCGTTGCGGATTCACAGGAAAAGATCAATGCCTTAATAAGTGATTTTGGTATTTCAGAGTCCTTTGGGCAACAACTAACCATTGTCAAAGAACTTAGTCAAAAGATTCAATCAATGGAGGGTTTATTGAAGCAATTACGGAATAAAATTTAAGACCTTGTTGAAATTTGTATGTGATTAGAATTTAAGATTGTCCTTTTTCCTTATTGATATATTTTACACAGGTCACAATTCTTTTTGTATATAGTACAGAAGTTCAAGTGTTGTATAAATTATAGCTAGAAATTAAGGTTTATGTAACATCATGCTCGATATTAACAATAGTTTTTCATTTATTTAGTATTTTTTTCGTAATTGCTCACATATTGGCTTGCAGAATTTTCTATGGTCCGAATTCATGAAATCCGTGCATAGGCGTTGGTCTTCCTGTACGAGCCGAACCTTAAAATACAAAAGTTGACCAAGTTTGACTTAGGTTTGATCGGGTTTGAACTGGGTTAGACCCGGAAGTGGTTTAACTGGCTTAACCTGCATAACTTTGCCCCGACAATCTAGAGGTCGGCTTATGTTATTGATATGCTGGATGATAGAACAGGGATATGATAGAAAAATAAAACTCTGTTAGAACGGTTAACAGAAAGTCGCCTGGTTTAGGGATTTGCCTTGACCCGAATCCCACCGCTCTTCAGAGATGAGCTAGCTTCCTATGCAATCTTGTGCCAGAAATTTATTAGTCTCAATGTCATTTACACTGATTCTAAGCTATTTGAACAAGAAAAGTAAAAATAAGTCATCAAACAATATCCGGTTTGAGACAACTTTTATGTCACATCATATAAAGCAACCCATGGGCTCATAAATCATCATGGAGTATCCACCGACCCCGCGGAAATTCATAAATGGAGACCCGTGACGGGAATAAGGCAGAGACATGGAGTAATTTCGTAAATGGAGATGGGAAATACTGATGAATATGGAATAAATGGTGTTAACACGAGCATTTTAGGTTTGTCAGAAAAAATTACCAAATCTACCCATAAATGTTGAAAACGCTGACAAATCTACCCATAAAAAAATGAAAGTAACTTTATACCATAAAAGATAGATTTTTATTGACAAAACTATCCGGACTCTAAAAAATTATTTAAAATTCCTAAATTACCCTCTCATCTAAACTTATCCTAACCCTAATTTTACTCCCACCACCGTCAACCCCAATTTCCATTCCCTCCACCACCCAACCTCACCACCATTCTTCAATATTCATATGCATCGGTGGTTCCAGAACACAACACCATTCTTGCCGTTCCTATCTTCTTCCTCTCCCTCTCCTTCACTTGTTATGAAGAAATCATGTTTCAAATCATAGAAGAAGCCACAAGCTGCAGCAGCAGCAACTTCAAACAACAACAATCACCATGCCAATGAGGATTTTTGAATTCTGCAAATTCCCCTCAGAAGATCAAGATTAGGTAGAGGAGGTTCGTTGACAGAGTGATTATTGAAGAGTAACAACAACAAGAAGAAGAAGCGAGAGAGAATTGGGGATTGGGGAATGTAGTTGATTTAGTCTAGAAAAAGAGAAAGGGGAGGTTGATGGAGAAAGCAAGGAAGAGTGCTCCTGGCCCGGCAAGGTTGATGCATTTGGTCAAGGAATTTGTGAAGCTTCTAGCTGTTTCCACCACTAAAAAAAAAGGATCTGTAGGCATTAAAGAAAAGATAAGCACGAACAAGACTTTTGGATTAAGAGGTGTTGTGTTCTAAACATATTGAAGAATGTTGATGAGGTTGGGCAATGGAGGAGATGGAAATTGGGGGTGATGGTGGTGAAAGGAAAGTAAAATTATAATTAGGGTAAGTTTAGGTTTGAAGGTAATTTAGAAATTTTAAATAATTTTTTAGGATTCGGATAGTTTTGTCAATAAAAATCTATCTTTTATGGGTATAAAGTTACTTTCATTTTTATGGATAAATTTGTCAGCGTCTTCAACATTTATGGGTAAATTTGGTAATTTTTCCATGTTTGTTATGTAAGTAAATAACTAAGAAATGAATACAAAATATACGAGACCAATTAATAAAGGGAAAAAATGTATGCCGCCATTGTTTCATTAAAAGTATAAATTTATACGGTAATACTAAATGTACCATTATACACAGTACACACTATTTAGCAATATGGAAAAATGTAAACATTAGCACATAAATAGAATTTTTTCTGTGCTAATGTTTACATTTTTCTGTGTTACTAAATGGTATGTACGAATGTGTACAATGGTATACATAGATTAATTCAAATTTATAATGTTAACGAAAAAAAATTACCACAATATAATTGATTCAAGAAACTTAAAAGAGTAATATTTTGATGGGGATAACTATGATTTTGATCATAAAGGTTTAAATCAATTTAGTCACAAACGTATTTTAGGCAAAAAATAGTCACAAACGTTGTAATTTTTTTCAAAATTGATTGATTTACGATTTTGCCCATAGTTTTAAAAACAAGGCTGGTTTTTAAGGGGTCTGAATCAGTAAACCGGTTTTTAGAAGACTGAACTATTATCACCATAACACCATCACCACCATGAACACCATCCATCCATCATCACAACCTCAACATCAACCCCTAATTTCACTAGCTGTTTAGAAAATTCATCCTAAACCAAAATTGAGTGCATTCTTACACAAAAAGAGGGCAATGTTGGGTGTTTCCAGAATCCTCCCAACTCTCATGTTTCTTTTTTTTCCCACCCAATACTTCAGTAATCTCTTACATAAATTAAAACTTCCCAGTGCTTTTAGTGTTCTCAAACTCCAATACCAGATTGAAAAATCATTTGCTCCCCTTGGCATGTTCATGGATATGAGTTTCCAGGAACCAAGCCTAAGAGACTTCCAAAGATTGAACTACAGAAACAAAAAAATGTTAGCAGCAGAAATGTTAGCCAATCACAATCCTTTCCTTCACTAAAAACAAATAGCATAACCACAATCGTACCAAGTTCAACTATCAATTGCACAAACATAATGTTGAAACTAAAAAATAAAGGATGCAAGTAGTTCAATTAACAATTTGAAATCAAATCAGAAAAGATAAAATTAACATAGCAATTCACACAAACCAACATAATTAACCAAAAATTTACCCAAATCCTATATACCTTACAGAAATTGGTTCTCCAAGAGGAAGAAGAAAAACCCAACAAACTGCCATCGAGAATGAAGAGCACGGCGTTGGGGATGAGGACTGTGCTGCGCCGAGAAGTGCACGACGCCGGCGTTGCCTCCGTCTCGTTGCTCAACCACGATTTCGGACCCTTCGTACGTCCTCCTCTTCCCGTCGTTCTTTCTCTATTCTCCAGCAACGACAGCGCGATGGCGAAGGGATGGCGACGAGGCACGGCGCCGACAGAGGAAGCTTCGACGGTGGTGGCGGCGACGAAAGCTCCCTCTTCCTTCTTCTCCGCCGCGTCTCTCCCTCTCTTCGTCTCTCTCTCTTTTCACGACAACGCCGCGGCGACTCTCCTTCCTTTTTGCCGGTGTCGCCGTGCTTCCATTCCCCCTTTCTTCCATCTCTCTTCATTTCCGTCTCTCTTTCTTCTTCTCATAATAATAATAATAATTTATAAAATTGACCCGGTTCGGTTTTCAATGAACCGACCGATTTGAAACAAAGAAGAAGAATTTGCTTTGAGAGGTAAATATGTCAATTTGGATCATTTTAATATAAATTACAACGTTTGTGACTAATTTTTTACCTAAAATACGTTTGTGACTAAATTGATTTTTCAATTAAAACTTTATGACCAAAATCATAGTTATAAATTTTGTTATATATTATTCAATTACAATCGGATTTTAAATTTATGCACTTGAAAAACTATTTTACACAGAATATATTAAAATTAAATTCAACTCATAATGGTTTTGGTTAGATGGTAAAGTTAACATTTATTGTTACTGTACTTAATAATTCACAAAAAGAATAAAAATTAATAAAATAACTAAAATAATCAATTAATTTTGAAATGCTGTTACAGTTGTGAATGAATCTCCAACTATATATACAACCCCATCTCCTCCAAGAGTTGCATGCACAAATATATATTAAGCTAGAAGAAACTTATAAACTCAATAATCGAAAATATGACTATATTAACCATGGCGAGCATGTTCATCCTAGCCCTTCTTGTTTCAGGTTCAATTCATAATCACTTGTCATAGTTCATATCTTACATTCACATAGCTTTTTTCATTTTCTTTTTCTCTTTTCTTTTATTTGTTTATTTTTTATATATACATTTCATATTTTACTTGGTGAAGTCTTCTAGTTGTCACTAAGATGACTACATATTTTGACACATACTCCAATGAAAATATAATAATTGTTTTTATGTTAAGATATTTTTTTCTATCATCCGACGATAAATTATATAGCTAAATTTTAATATTTTATAAAAGTGTTATCTTATCTAAAAGTGTTATTATTCTTAATATGTAATTTTCTCTAAAAAATCACACTTTTAAAATGTAGCTAAAAAGAAAATCTTTATTAAAAGATGTTTTTTGACATCGTTATTTGAGTAGTTGTGAGTGTATTAAAAACATTTTTTTTTCATCTAGTTTAAGTGTTAAACTTTGCCAAAGATATATACCCAACATAGCAACCGTGATAATAATCGCCTTAAAATACACCATTTCGCTTTTGAATAATGTTATTCACACATCATTTTATCAAATATCACATTTACACCCATATAAAAATACGATTATTATACGTGGATCACAAAAAAAGAAAGTAGTTAATGCCTCAATTACTGTATTTTATACGGGTGTTAATTTAGTATTTATTAAAAGGATGTGCCGATAGCGGAACCTTTACTTTCTATTTGTAAACCAAGTGCGCTTAGATGTTAATAATTAATACACTAATATGTCTTTCTCTTTTTCTTTTGGTGAACAAATATTTCCTAACCACATTTGAAACCGTTGCAGTTGTTGTGACAAGTGAAGTGGTTGAAGAGAAGAGATGTATTGTTTCATGGATTGACTATTTTTGCAGAATGGATTATTGTGAAGACTCTTGCAAGCACATATATGGCCTTGGATCATATGGAGTCTCTTTCGGTTGCCGGTGTTTATGCTACTATCCTTGTGGATGATTAATTACTTAAATTTGCATATTCCCAGAACCCCAGATGCATTTGCAGGAGAAAATTTAAAAAGGGAAAAAAATATATTATTATTATTATTATTATTATTTGGTTGAGTATGTAATGCATGCCTTAGTCTACGGGAACTGTAACAACACTTTTTAAGTGTTTTAATATTAAAATAAACATTTTTTACATTTTAATTACCCATCTTTTTCCGATTTTTAAATTATGAAGTGTTGTTAACTAAATCTTAGTAAAATTATATTATCATTATAGTCCGCGTGAGTCCGTGATTATAAATACTAAAAAAATAAATTTAGGTGTACACAAATTCATACATTGATTTATGTATTTTTACATTTATTAAATTTTAAGTTCACGCGCTAAGCACAAAAATGATGGAATATTGCTTCGAAATTTTGAGCACTTAAATAATGAAGTCTAGTTAGCACAGAAAATTCGAATCATGGTAAAAAAAAAACAAATGTTATTTTTTGGATAAATGTATGAATGTGTGTACATGTAACATTTATGCAATTATTATTATTGTTATTATTATTATTAGGTGTGTTTGTAATGAAATTATGCCACAATAAAGAATTTTAATTACCGGTGACGATAAATGCGTGGGTTTACAACATTGATTGTTGCCCACTATATGCACAAGAAAAAAGGCCATTGTATTGTAATTGTTTGTAATAAATGGTAATTTATTATTTCGAATGACTTGGTTTCATCAGCAAAGTAATGGCCAAAAAAGTTATGTCAGATGAAATTGAATTACAAACTTCAATTATGTGTGTGTAATACTAATGGAAAATTTTCCTGCATGTCTTGCCACTTGAACTAGGTACGATAATATAGATAATATAGATGGTAATGGGTGAACCGTGAAATTTTGTCTTGGAGCATGCTTTTTTATTTACTATTTTAACCTTGTGTTTTTAAAGAAAAATACTAGAATGACCAGCTAGATGTAATGGGTTAGTTAAATTCTTTCAGCCCATATTTGT
>JASCZI010121078.1:51962-65758 GCA_036250425.1 Stylosanthes scabra | reverse complement strand
ACAATAAGGAGCTTCATGTGATTGCAAATGCTCTTCTAGAGCATGAGACTCTCACGGGAAGTCAGATAAAGGCTTTGCTAAAAAATGTAAACTCCCATGAGCAACAGCAACAGCAACCTGTTGAAACTCAAGGCAGTTCACGGTCTAATCCAGCTGCTGCTGCTGCCGCTGCTGCAGCCGCTGCGGCAGCAACTGCTCCTGCCAAGGCCCCAGTGGGATCTTAGCTGGAAGAGGCAGCAGTGAGACATGCACCCAAATAATTATTACCGGATTTACATTTGCATATTTTTGTTTATTCCATTACCCAGGGTTGATTGATTTTGGTCCGCCTCAGCCTCTGGATTGAACTCATGTAATCTGGGTGAAGTTGATTCCATATTTTGGTGAGTCAAAGCTCCCGTAGAATGCTGCCTTTGATATAGTGCCCGTTTGTTTTCCATTTCTTACCAACATAATCACTTGTTTCAGTGAAAAAAATTAAGTTTTGTATCAGTGACAGTTTTTGGGTTAACATCTTTTTAATAACAAGAATCCAAGGGACAAAAAATATATCATACTAATTTCACCGCTTCTCTTGAAGTTGTGATTACTGATTAGTTACTTCAAACAATGGAACTAAGGTCTCTTGATAAAATTGAAAACACGAAAATCTTTCGGATAAAAATGTCTTTTAATAACATACTAAATGACAACATATGACCCTGATGATAACCCTTTCAGCTGTTCGATGGAGAGTACTATGCATGGAAAACTAGCTAGTAGTAAGATTATTCCACATTGTGATGGATTTTTAAAGCATAATGACAGTTTTATGGAGAATTTACATACATATTTGAATAAGATCCCAACCATTATTAGTTAGTTCTCAATTTTTTGAGAAGCTCAAGTCACTTGTGCTGCATTCTCAGATCTTTCTTATTTCAACCTGACTCCATAAATATTGCAGTGATGAGTCAAATTAAAGGTCATGTAGGCGGATACCATTGTTTTTGTTACTAATTATTTGTGCAGTTTATGTCACACTCTATATATATAATTCTTAAAATCATTTTCGTTTTACTGTGTTATATTTTATAGTATAGTACTAATGTTATTTGTGGGCGCAGGATATTTTCCATGTAATGTGTGGCTGAAGCATCTCTATGTGGCATCTTCTGAAAGCTTGAATGAATTGCATAAATTTAATACGGTTCATTTTTTATTGTTTGAATCTGGCAAGTGACTCAACCAACAAAATCATTTACCTCCATTCCATTGTGGCGAAACTTCCTTGCTTTTCAGGTGACATTTATTGCCCATGCTACACAAAATACAAACTACTATTGGCTGAAATCATTTTAAGAAGGAGTGGTAGCTACCACTTTCCATTCTGTTATATCCTATCCAATCCTCTGTATGCCTTCTTGTCTTGTTCATAGTTCATAGCATTGCATTTTACTTACACTAGAAATGGCAGCTAGCGAAGCAGAATGCACCAGAAAGCTCAGCATTTCACTTGAAGAACTCAGCAAACACAACAACATAGAGGATCTTTGGATCTCAATCCATGGAAAGATCTACAACGTAACCAACTGGGCCAAACACCACCCTGGAGGTGATCTTCCATTGCTTAACCTCGCCGGCCAAGACGCCACGGATGCTTTCCTCGCCTACCATCCCCTCGCCGTCTCCCAACACCTTCACAACTTCTTCACAGGCTACTATCTCCAAGACTATGCCGTCTCCGAGGTCTCCGGAGACTACAGGAAGCTCTTGTCCCACTTCACAGCAATGGGAATGTTTGATACCAAGGGACACACCGTGTTCTTCACAATGCTGCTCATGGCAGTGCTATTCTGCTCCAGTGTCTATGGTGTGTTCTGTTCTAGCAGCCCTTTGGTGCATGCCTGTTGTGGTGGCCTAATGGGATTCTTTTGGATTCAGAGTGGTTGGATTGGACATGATTCCGGCCACTACCAGGTCATGACCACGCGGCGTTTCAACCGTTTCGCACAGATTCTCTCCGGGAATTGCCTTGCTGGGATTAGTATTGGGTGGTGGAAATGGAACCACAATGCTCACCACATTGCTTGCAATAGCCTTGATCATGATCCGGATCTTCAGCACATTCCTTTCTTTGTGGTATCTTCCAAGTTCTTCAATTCCATTACTTCTTGCTTCTATGAAAGGAAACTGAACTTTGATTGTGTTGCAAGGTTCTTGGTGAGCTATCAGCACTTCACATTTTACCCTGTGATGTGCTTTGCTAGGCTCAATTTGTTTGCACAATCTTTCTTCTTGTTGTTTTCCGATAGGAAGGTACCAAACAGGGTTCAAGAGATTTTAGGGATGCTTGTTTTCTGGATTTGGTACCCTCTTTTGGTTTCATTCTTGCCAAATTGGGGAGAAAGAATAGTGTTTGTGATTGCAAGTTTTGCTGTGACTGGGATTCAGCATGTTCAGTTCTGTTTGAACCATTTCTCTTCAAGTGTGTATGTTGGGCCACCAAGAAGCAGTGATTGGTTTGAGAAGCAAACAGTTGGGACACTGAATGTGGATTGCTCTCCTTGGATGGACTGGTTCCACGGTGGGCTGCAGTTCCAGGTGGAGCACCACCTGTTTCCGCGGCTGCCGCGGTGCCATCTGAGGAGGATATCACCTCTTGTGAAGGAGCTTTGCAAGAAGCATGGATTGCCTTACAACATTGTGTCATTTTGGAAAGCCAATGTGCTAACAGTTAAGACACTGAAGGATGCAGCAATGCAGGCTAGAAACCTTTCCAATCCAATTCCCAAGAACTTGGTTTGGGAAGCTGTTAACACTCATGGATGAATGGAATTGAATTATGTTTTACACATTGCTTGTTAAGTTTCAGTTTGATAATAAAATAATTTATTGGTATTTTATCTTTTTTTCAATTGTGTTTCCGCTTAAGAGTTTGAATAGTTGCTCATTATTGTGTAGTTCAGTTTGTTAAGTTTCATTACCCATGTGTGTGTCTATCTGCATAAATATTTTGTTGTGTTATGCATAGGAATGAATGAAAGTGTTTGTTGGATCCGAATACTTGTATTGTATTGGGGGAGGGATGTTAGAAGAAGCAGGGTCAGTTTATTGTCTTGTAGCAAATCACATGTGGGGGGTGTTAAGGTATTAAGTAGTTTCGGGATTCCGTGTTTTTTTGGAGGGTATGGAATATGGATGTCAAATTTCGAATACAGCTATAAGTCTATAACTATAACTTTCTATAAATTTTTTTTGGACAAAGTATAAAATTTATAGGTTAAATTATTGTTTGATCTCTATAGTTTCACCACTTTTTTAATTAGATATCTATATTTTTTTTTTCAATTATTAAATTTTATAATTAACTTCCTACTCAATAAAAATGTTAGATATAATATAATAGAGGGCACTAATAAAGATTATATTTTTGTATGTAATGAAATATTTTGTTATAACTATTATTTTTGTCATAGTAAGAATTTAATTATAAAATTCAATAAGTGTAAGAATTTAATTGGAAAAAAAAACCAAGAACTTAATTGAAATTTTGTTATTTTTTATTTAAGGATTTGTAACTGACCAATAGATTATTATATGTATAAAATGAGATTTGAATCTGTCATACTTATTTAAGTGAACTAATGACTAGACAAATCAAATTGATTAACTTAATTGAAAATTTTTGTTTGTCATGACTTAATTGAAAATCTATATCTTAGCTTAGGATCCTAGTTGAAAAGAGGCCCAAACTATACATAGACTTGGTTTACAAAAAAAAAAAGTACTCGCCTCCTCATAAAGATCAATCATGATGACATGATCCATGTCTATTTTTTAAAAAAAATCATGATTTATGAATTCCTAAGATCCGGTCCAAACTTGTTTATAATCAACTAATAATCCTGACCCAAAAAAAAAAACAACTAATAATATATAAGTTATAATGGAATTTTGACCCCAAAAAAAAGTTATAATGGAATTTGATTAGTATAGAATACATTGAATTTATCTTAATCGCTAGTTTATGAGATGAAAGATGCTTCTCGCATATAAATTTTTAAAAATCATATCTTTGAGAGACGTAGAATTTATAATATACTTCTTTAATTCAAGAAGAATCAATTGAAGGGTGAATATTTTATACATGGATGACTTGATAACATTGAATTATTAGATTTGATAGGTTCTGACATTGTTATATTAAAATGACATAAATTAAATTTAATTCAATTTCAAAAATTAGTTTTGGTAGTGTGTAGTGTGAATGTATGATTAAGATTATTGTCTAATTCATCTGAAAAAAAATCATCACGTTTTCACTCTTGTAAACTTTTTATACTTTATTCTTAAGAGATAAGAAGCTTATAATATTCAGGTTAAAAAAAAAAATCCCTCAGCAGTATGAGGAATACCATACCTTCCATCACGTTTAAATTCAAAAGCTACAATTCTATTAAAAAAATTTAATTAGAAACTATTTTCATTCGATAATCTCAAACAACCACACTTTATCTACAATCGAATTTATAGCCAACCTGTTTCTACATCTATTATGGAAGTATTTAACATTTAGGATTGGATCCAACTAAAGTTTTAGGCTCGGTATCGTAATTCCGTGGCTCTCAAAAAGTGGCTGAATTCTTTGTGCTCTCAAAAAGTAGTCGGTACAAGATGATCATTTGGTAAAATAATTCAAAATTGCTCTCAATAAGCAAAATCTATACAAATCGCGTTTGGTAAATCTATTTGGTAGTTACTCTCAAAATAATAAATTACTTCAATGACTTTTTGTTAATATGTAATGCATTAATATATAATTAAATATAATTAATTGAGAATAAAATTAGTTTTTTAATTAAAATATAAGGTTAATTTGTTATTTACTCATTTTGTTTTTTGAAAGCCAGAGCCAACTTTAAAAAGCCACTCTTGCGGGCTCTCAAAAGCATTCTGCTCTCAAAAGCCAGGAGCAAAAGATTCTTGACTTTTTGAGTTACCAAACGTAAAAAGATAGCTTATGCTTTTTGAGAGTAAGAGCACTTTACCGAAAAGCTTTACCAATTCCACACCTTGCAAATACCTAATAAATCAAGTTGCAAGTTGTTGTAGATTAAGTAAGATTCTGAAACAAATAAAGCTCCATAGATCTAGGACCACAACAACAAAAAAAAAAAAAACTCATTTACACCGAATGCACTGTTTTAACACCCCCAGAAATTAAATAACTTGAATGCCTGATTAAGGAATAAAATAGGCCAAAGAAAAGAACTTACAAACAATATGGTAAGTTGATTGAGACAGCCCAGCCAATAATTGAAGGGTGTCATGTTCATGTTTCTTTGATCACAATGCAAACGTTATTGCTTTGCTTCTTCAATAATAATAATAATAATAATAATAATGCATCCGAAACAAAATTCTTTCAATCATTTAATTGACTGTGTAGTAACAGCGTCAAATGATTTGCATGGACCATCACATTACAAGAGCCACAACGACCAACTTGTTACTTTCTTCTCCCTATTCCAGGTAATTAATAATTAACAATAAATACTCTATCTAAGGGCATAAAATTTTGGTATTTTCGATAGCTAAAATTTTTAAATTATTCATAAATATGGATTATAAATTGGAACATACAATAAACACCATCTCATTCTCATAAGCGATTTTTGTTTCTGATGTATATTTTTGGTGGATTAGTGCCACTGACAATAGAATAGGTGGGAATTTGGAAGTGGAGACAACAAAATCTGGTATTCATCACTGCTGAGATTCTTGCTAGGTAAGAAATTAAATCAAATAGTGTTAACCACTAAAAAAAAATCAAATCGTACATGTTATAATCGTGGGTGAAAAAAAAAACGAAAAGAAATGAAATGGAATTGAGAGATAAATACAGCATATTCCACATGACTAAGTGGATCTTCTAGCATAAGTGGTAAATGATTTGAATTGTTTAAATAATTAATTTTGATTCGAACCTTAGTATATCATGTAAAAAAAACATTTGATAAGATGTAAGAGATTAATCTGAATTGTCGAACTTAAGATAGAGATGCCTTCAAAAAAAATTGGTGGCAACCAGTGAGATGTGAGAGAAGCCATGGTAAGCACGTGCACCCAAATTAAGACACCCCATCACTGTCATGAGCTTCATTTGATGCTGATAAATGATCAAATCACTTGCACACACTCACAGGTGTGGCATTTGCCATTTGTGTTATTGAACAACAAGTTGTTGTGTGCTAACTTCATAATCCTTATTAACCCTTAGGATTAGCAACTAAGCCAGAAAAATAGAGTACTAATAGAAAGCATGCATTTAAAGAAGCGTAATGCAGGGCACAACCCATTGCCCTCAGATCAAAGAGCACATTTTTTGGGATCTCTGCTTTGGCCCCTACCCCATCAAATTAAAATATTTGACCATAGTCACTGGACAAAAGAAAAAGACTCTAATGTTTCTTACTACTTTTATTTTTTCTTTTCTTTTCTTTTTTCATCTGCGGAATCAGTTCCAGTCCTCCCTTGCAATGGCACTGTAGTGGAACAGCAATGTAGCAGAGCAGAAAAAAGAGAGAATCACATCCAACTTAGGACAACGAGATCTGCACGTGTCACTTGATGTGGGACACGTTCCTGAATTTCACAAGAACGATGGAACAGCACCTGATCTCAATCAAAGCCTGCTTTCAAAAATTTCAGTACACCTCTCTCTCTATTCTCTGCTTGGAACATCGAAAATTTCTCGCAGGAAAATCTTATACAGTTACTCACCTGACCTCCATAAATGTCATCTCTTCTGTATTGTTCTTTAATGTAATGTAAGTGATAAAACGGATAGTGGGAATTTCCATCACAATATAGAGTCATGGAAATTACTGCTAACTTAAACAAGCAAACCAAGATTCATTACTTGTCGCTTTCATTTTCTCAATTCATCCATTTGCTTTTATTTTATTATTATTTTCATATGCTTAAATTCTCTGGATTTTGTACTATTCGAAGTTCAAAGCAAAATGTCATAAAATGAAGTCCACACAATATATTTCAATTTCATAGACTAAGTAATAAATCTAAGCAGGATTATGCTAAATCAGTAAAATTTTCAGGTCACACTAAATAATTCAAGGGTTTAGAATTTTTTTTTTCAAAAGAAGGGTAAGAGAGACATTTGGATTTCAAAACCCAGATACAATTTGCAGTTATATTACTATGAAACAAATTACAGCAACAAACTACAATGGCATATTAGGGAGAAAAAAAATAATAATCTAAATTTAGGGCTTGCTTGCCCTAAATCTCATATAACAAGCTCAGATTTCAACCATTTTTTTTTTGGTTTCCTTACAGATTTAAGCTTTTTCAAGTCTCAAGGCATGATGATATATTCCCTCATCATAATCAAACCCACTAGCCCCTCTCAATTAAAAAAATACAAGAAAATGCAAAAAAAAAAAGGCAATTATGACAACAAAAAGAATAAAATTATAAAAAAAAAAAAGATGGGCGTTGAGATGGTTGATGATTGGATTGATTACTCATAACAATGAATCACCAATAATAATGAAACCAATCAAATTAAACACTTTTTTTTTCTTTTAGTTTTTTAAAAAAAATGTGAAGGAAAAATAAAACTAAAAAGAGAACTTCCAGATCTTGATTCTGAGATCAACCTTACACTCGGAGTCCATGACGGAAGCAACGGCGGGGGTCTTGCCGGCGGGGAGGGTTCCCCTGATCCCATCGCAGGTGACTCTGATCCCAACCTTCTTGCTCTTCAGCCACTCCATTCTCATCTTCACCTTCGTGTCCATCTGAATCACCACCGGGAACCCCTTCTTCTTCTTCAGCGCCGATCTCATCGTGCTCAGTGACTCCGTGTCCAGATCCTGCGACCCTGACACCACCGCCCTCAAGCTCGTCTGGTTGTTCTTGTCCGACTCGAACGCCGTCAGCGAACCGTTCCCGATGAAGACTGAATCTGACAGCGCCGTCACGGTGAACGGATCGTAGAAGAACACGAGGTGGTTGTTAGGGTTCTTTGCGATGAGAGTGAGGTTGAAGAGTGTGGTCAGGTGTGACGGCGAGTCGGTGGACGTTGTGAGATTCATCTTCGCAATGCGGAGGTTCGTGATGGAGAATTGCGGCCGGTGTGGTCGGTACAGAACGTAGAGTGCGGCGCCGACGATTGCGGCGAGAAGTGCGGCGGCGAGGATGACGAGGATTGTCCAGAAGCAGCAGCAGCAGCAGATGCTGCGGCCTGAGCGGTGGCGGCGGTGGTAGTGAGACTGCGGGCGGTAGACTTGGCGGTTAGGGTTGTAAAGCTGGGATTTGACTGGGCCTTGGTTGCCGTTTGCGGCGGGGGCTGCGGCGGTGCCGTTAATTGCTCCGTTTCCGTTGGGTTTGGAAGTTGGTTCCGTCATTTTTTTTTTGTTCTCCTTTGAAATGTAAGTGAGAGAGATGAAGAAGAAGTTGTAATGAGGTTTGAGAAAGAGAATGAAGAAGCTTTGTAGAAGGGAGAAGGGAGAAGAAGAAGAGTGAAGAGAATGAGAGATAGATACCCAGAACCAAAAGAGGATGCTTCCACCTCACCAATTATGGAATCTTTTTTCTCTTTTCTTTTTTTAATTAATTAATTCTGGTTTAATGGTTTTATTAGTTTGTAGTAAGACTGAGTAATACTAACTAATAATGATTTAATTTAATAATAATAAAACTTGGATGGGAAGTCAAGATTTGTGTTAAAATTGAGAGTGTCACACACACGTCGGTTGCTGGGTTGCTACCTTTTAACATAGCATGTGATTGAGTGAATTCTCAGGAACCTTGGGTCCACCACCTTCATTAAGGATTCACTCACTCACTAATAATTCATGTTTATTATTATAAGCTCTCAATTAATCAATTAATTACAAGCCCTTCTCCAATCTCTTGTGGCCACACGTTTTTCTTCCAAAGGCTTTGTCTTTTGAGTAAACGTACAACCATGTCTCATAACGCAGTACTTTTACATGTATCGTATTATGATCCACTGATTACCACTGTAAGATATTTACTAGTTTTAACCTTTTAATACGTACTATATTGTTTCTTATGTACATAAGAAAAAAATTCAATGAGCAACAGAAATTAAGTTTATAAATAGGAAAAACATTTTATTATTAAAAAGGAAACTTTGAGTAAATGCATCATCCACTAGAGCAAAATCAAAAGTTTCTTAAACAATCAATTACACAATATCTTTTCTTACAGCTGTTATCACTGCATATTTTTAATGTACATTTAACATAATTCTAAAAAAATACTGTCGTAGCTTGCCAACTTACTATCAGCTATAAGTTCATCATATTGTATATGTTGATATTTGTTTTTCCAAAATAAGTTATTTCTTTAGATGGATTTATTTTGTTTAATCTTTGTAGAAAAAACAAAAGACTTATTATTGATCTAATCTAGAAAAATAAATTTAAGGAGCACACCAACTAACATCAACGTTCCAATATGTCCAATTCCAAACATTAAAATCTTGTCAGACTTTTTATGGAACTCGTGAATCATATAAACACTTCAAAAATACTGTAGTGGATTTTTTTCAACTACTATTGGATTCAAAAGTACTGTATTTACATGTTCGTGTTATTATTTAACGAATGATATTGCATGTTGTTCGTTTTATATATATAATTCCATCTCGAAACTGTAAAATCTGAGTCAGTGATGATTATAATAGAGATTGACAATTGACCCAGTAACCCTAAGTTTTAGTTTAGTAATCGCATTCATTCATTATTGCATATGCGTAACTCCAAAGTCAATTAACAAAAAAGATAAAAAAAAATCCAGTCAATAATTACCTTTGCTACTTGCCTACTTCTCAACCCACTTGGTGTTGGTGGTCCATTAATCATCACTTGGATATTTACCATTTTAATTCATATATGATATGATGATAAACTGATAAGTACTTTCTTTGTTGTTAAATAATTAAATTAAATGCCAGCATATTTATCGTATATATTACAAGTTTTGAAACTCTAGTCTTTCATGGTATAGACTGCCGACACTTGGGATTTACATTATTTGAAATTTTAAGTATGTAGGATCCATTTTATCTTTTTGTAAGAAATGGTGTGCATACTTTTTACTATGACTTCAACTGTACCATCCAAATTCAAACCCCCACAATAAACATATGTTTGTGCTCTTAGTTAGTTACGTATCAATAATTTTATTTGTACATCAAAATAAGTTATCAGTGTATAATATGTATTGAAATATAAAATATATATGTAGTTTAATTTATTTTTAATGTGTATTTAATATTTCAATACGTATTATATGCTGAGAACTAATTTGATAGCTGATTTAGATGTACGTCTAGCATAGCCCGTTACATATATAATGAGTTTTTTTTTCTTTCTTGGACTTGCATATATAGTGAGTTTGAGTGGCTTAGTTTACATTGTTATATAACATATAAAATCTCTAAAATTGATATCAAGAACAAATTGAGTACATCTACGTACATATATGTAGTGTGTGCCTGATTTGCACGTGATCATCATATTCTTACTAATTAAAATAAATTTTAATTATAAGTTATGTGAAGTAAAATATAGAAAAGTTTTCGGGTATATCAGTTTATCGATATATCTATAATCTGTAACTGTTAATTTTGATTAAAAAAATTTAAAATATAAATATAAATCAAAATCAACTGTTACATATGACAGGGATACCGAAAAATCGGTATACCTGAAAACCTATAATTTATGTTTTAAAATTAATTTTGACAAAATAAATAGCATATATGCAGATGACATTTACTAAATTCTTTTACAATATATAATTATGAAAATGAAAGAAAATTTATGTTGTACTTGCTTTCTTTTATTTAATTTTTTTGGATTTTGGATAGGGTGCAATCAACTACTCTTATAATCATATGCCAATTGCCCAATTTAGACATACACATCTATAAATCAATCAACCAAATACGCCTTAATTTATAGATATACGTGTGTAACAATTTTGTCAAACATGACTAAATATAAATTTTGGTGAAATAGTAGACATATCAATCCATAACAATCTCTAAAATTTTTTAAAATTATTATATCAATCCTTCATATTGCATATGAAGACTGATTAAGAAATCAAAATTTGTAAAGAACAAAAGTATTTGGTTAAAATTTTCTAAATATATCATTTTGCAAAAATCAGCAAAGTTTCCCTTTTATTTTGTTTACCGAATGAGTCATCTTTTATTTTTAATTTGCTGAAATCCGTCACTCTTGTAAACATAATACAGAAGCAAACTTTTCTTTGGAGACTTCAAAATAAAAACAAACTATATTCTGAAAAAAATTGATCTCCTTCTCAAGATGGAGAAGGGAATAAAAGGGAGGATTTAAATTTTTATATTTCTTTCTATTATAAAACTTATTATATATTCTCACACAAGAATTATATTTTCACATCATTAATATAATGACATGTTACCAGTAATTAGAGGCAAAATTCTAGATTTAATTAAAATCAAATAAAAACTCTCCAATTTGAAAAAAATTTAGAAGGCTAATAAAATCTCCAAAACTGTCACTCCAGATCACAAAATTTGTGGACAGAATTTAATCCTCCAAATCTTTTTTTTTTCTCATCCAAAAAGTCCCTTAAAATAAAACCGATGAACCCACCTAAAGAACCGAAAGATCACCGAATGTAATACAAATAAATTATTGTGTATCCACATGATTGTGAATAATATTAGGAGCCATCAAATATGCAGACACAAAAAGCTGTTCAAAAGGACAAAGCAACAGCATGTGAAGCAAGCATATCTTTCCAAAGTACCTCAAGTCCCTACACGTGCTACAACCTTTGTTACTGTATGTCTTTGATGCTCCTCTTGGATTTATCGATCATCAAATGCACACAACAAAACACACAAGATCACAAGCTCATATCAATCACAACGCAAGAGAAATTCATGTAATGAAATCTATCTGTACTCTATAAAAATTTACAGTCTAATATTACACAAAGTAAATCTTCCTTCTTCCCTCCACGTTAGTTACTCTTCATGTCCAACTAGAAAACTAATCTGAGTAAAAAATGAGACTAATGATAATTAAGACTAGAATACAAAAGTCTCTAATGCCTCAAGTAGATGAATCAATAAACGGTTCCAAGATTGACAAGGGCAAAGATCTCAAAGACTAAGAGAAAAACAATGCATGTCAGACACACACTTGTTTGTCACCTCAGGATCTCTATCACAAATGTTGTAGATTGTAGAATCCAAAATGCATGAGCTATCCCATCCATCATCCATATGGCCGACAGCTAGTGCAGTTAATTGTCAACTAAGATTCCTTTACACACAGAAAACAAAGGAATTTGACTCCACTGGACAGTTAAAATTGTTAGTTTTTCACTTTTTTCCAGGTTATGGAAGAGAATTTCATCTAGTTTGTTTTAACTTGCTCGGTTTGCTGCAAAGTTTCAGCCATATATAGCTCAGTTGAAATATCATCACTCATTCCTCCTCTTCGATGTCGATCTTTAAGATCAACTATCCTGTCATCAAGCCAACAGATTATTATAGAACAAGAGTTTTTCTCTATGCAAAATCAGTGGCGTTACAAGGAAATTTGATCAAACACCTTTGAAACTTAGTTTCCCTGTAGATGAGCATTATGCTGAGCACAATTGGGATCAACGACAAGCATAAGTGTTCCAAAGAATGTCCGCTGATAATGTAGTTATTTGCATGGTAAAGTTTCTTGTCAGTAGCGCCTTCAAATTTTGCTAAAAGATAAATACCTGTGCCAAAACATTCCAAGCTTCAGAGCTTACCACAAAAATGAATGGTATATTAGTTAATAGGTTATTATTCCTCAAGGTCATGGCTAACATTTTAGTTCCTGAACTAGTACGTTAACACCTGTCTTGTTTTCCTTAAAACTTATATCATTCATGGACAATGCAACAGAAAGTGAAGAATGTTTCATGGGACAAAATTATAATACAAAATGCAAGATGGGGTTTCTAAAAAATAACGCTCAAGCTGACTGTCATTCAGATATTAAGACACATGTATTTTAAGTGATGAACATGCCACATCCCCTCAAAACCAAAGAAAAAATATATAATGTGTGAATGTGCGATCAATCCTGAGGGCTAGCACAAACATGAAACACAGAAACTTGTCCTAAAAGCTAAAGAACCAGGCAGAGCTGTAATATGGCACAGGAAAACCTTGAAACCAAACTCATTTCAGGACTCTATATTCTTATACACACCAGAATTTGTCACAATTATGATAATACCAATATTCTTGACTCGTCTTGATTAGTGCATCTTTGATAAGATTTATATTTTTCTTCTCATAATCAAACAAAATATCTTAATACTTGACCCTTCATCTCATCCTATCCCTATCAAACTGGCTACATCATTACATGAAATCAACCCTGTTGCGAGAAAACAACTATAGTTTCCATTCAAATATAAAATTCCTTATGCGTCCACTACTAACGATCAGACTTATAGGGCATTAGCACTGTAATCACAAGTGGAGTGACAGCTTCCTTTCACATATGTACAATTATAAAGTTTATGCGAGGTAACCACCAAAGTTCAGTTGGTAGAAAATGTAAAACTGCGAATGGCATAAGATTTTACTTCTTTTGTTAGAGTTTGCTATCCCTATTGCTATCGTGTCAGGGCAATGATGACAGACTTAACAAACACTAAATAAAGCAAATTAAAACCAAAGCACTACAAATGTCTATGAGCTTACT